>JAEQBH010002147.1:0-251869 GCA_016808115.1 Tetrastigma voinierianum | reverse complement strand
TCACCTTTATTTATTTGTTCTTGTTATTTCTGTTATTTTTTATATGATTTTTTTAGATGTAAAATGAGGCAATAAGAAGCTGCTGCTTACGCTTCTATCTTTCTGGTATGAGAGTATCAAAAGCTATCCTCGGAAATTTGATAGTATCCTTACCCTTTTGCCTGTAAGAGCATCACATTCAAATCCAAGAACTTATCCTTGGAAAATTTCTACTTTAATTTTTAAGATCAGTAACATGTGAATTATAGATACAGAACGACCTCATCAGCAAATATGTATTTGCAAGGAACCTGTTACATTAAGTATGACTTGAGAAACTGAATTCCAATATCCAAGGAGACCTGTGGCAAAATGTGAGTTTTGGTTCCCCAAGAGTACTATGGAAGGTATTGTTTGAAGTTGTTGGTTTGAAATTCTATGGAAGGTTTTGCCGGAGTTTAATATTCTTTTATGCACCTCCTCATTTCCCCAATTTCCCAAGAGGGATTTCCCCCAATTTCTCAATTCTAACGCATTATGAAGTTTTGAAGGTGATTCGCTGACCATCAATTGAAATCTCTCATAATGATGGAAAGCATATATTTGGTCCCCAGTAATGAAAACCTAGAACCACCAAGTTTCTGGTATTTTGGTCAAGTGGTAATTCATAGCTTGATGAGGTTTCTTTGGCTTCTTAGGCATTATTTACTTCATTTCTTTAAGTGGTTTTTTCGGTGTTCTTTATCGTGCTGGCCTCTTTGCCATTATCTATATTCTTATTGAAGAAGTTGATAAAATCTTTTGGTCTGCTAACAGTTTAAATTTTTTGTAGTTTGGACCCTGGTTTTGAGACTTGGGTCAGTTCACATTGATGTTTGAAATCATGGAAGAATTGAAGAAAGAGAAAAAAGCTTTAAAGATCTGTCTGAACTGGCTTGGCTCTACAGATAGTCTTTAAAATTATTACCTTTGGGTGACAACCAAGGTTGAATTTTCCTTATCTAGGAGATCAATTTACTCCATTTGGGTTGACAAGGAGAAGAGTGTTCTTGCACGGTTATAGCTGAAAAACACGAGAATCTCACAGAGCTCAGCAAGGATGACTTCTTCTCCTCCATTCATAATTCCGTTGCTTCAATTGGTGACTTCATTCTGTTGTCCTTTTCTTTTCCTTCAAAATATTGCTCATCCAAAAACATAAGCAGCTACAAAACTGTCTGAGTCAAAATAGTTACTTCTTAGAATAAGAAGTTTTGGAACAATATCTACAAAACCTATTAACCAATATTAAATTTTGTTTTTCACTTGTTGCTTGAGCAAAAGCTTTATAGATTAACAATTCCATTTTATTAATGCTCATAGGGATAGCAGAAACATATTAGTAATTTTCTCTCCCTTTCCCCTCCATACCGACCCGTCTCATTGTGTGTTTGTGAATTCAAACAGTATTCTTGTGTTTTGTCTATACATGCTAGTATGTTATCTTTTAGGCAATATGTACATACTACATATTTTTAACCCAGTGAATTGTATTCTTAGTTTCCATCCCTTCTCTATGTTTGCCCATGTTTCTAAATGCAGACATGCTTAAATATTGCAACCATGCAAGTTGTGGTCTTGTGCTGCTCTTAACACCCAAACTATTTTGTGGTTAGATGCAGTTCAATGCTAGCTGAAACTCGTCATTCTTTGACACCATCAGCAATATCCCCTGTAGTTGGTTATTCATCGTGGAACGACAATGTTGTATAAAGAAATTTGCATAAGTAGGAGATGTTTTCTTGAGTTTTATTTTGGTAACTGGATATTGTAATATATCGGACCTTCCTAGAAATGTCGAATTGTTTCAGACATGACGGCCTTTTTCTTGAAACAAGGTTAGGCTGCTATATAGGCTGTTCTGAGCAATGCTCTTGGAGGAGCCCTTTTGTTCTCATCCTTGTGAACCAATGGTAACTGCTTAGCATATACATCAGATTCATGTGTTTTTTTGACAGCTAAACACTTTAGTTAGAATGTAATAAACTGTTCCTACTGGGTTTCAAACCCGAGATTCTCCTTATGCTCTCGCATTTTCAAACGTCAACGCTCTACCACACGAATAGCTTAGGCATGATGTGGGCAGATTTATGTGATTGGTGAGTGAGTGTTTTGCTTCATTAGTCACAAATTTTGACCTCACTGGAAGAGCAAGTCATTGCTGGGCCTTCTCCAATATCCCTTCCAAATTGAAATCCAAAATCCTTCAAATCCTCTATAGGAAAAAAAAAAAAAAAAAATCAAATAGTCTCTTGGCTGGGTGGAAATCCAAAACATTCAGCAAACCTCTCAATCCAGGCTCAGCTCACTAAAAAAAAATTGGCCATTCCCAAGATCCTTTCATATTCTTTGAGCTCCTTCACTCTGCTCCATTTCATCCCTCCAAGAGTTTTTTGACACCCACTACCCAAACCCATTTCTCTGAACTGTTCTCATTGATGGACTTCGTCATCAGGAATCTCTTGTTGGCATTCAGCTGTCCACGAATATGTTTTGACTGATACTTGGTGGCCTCAATTTTGGAAGCTTGTGGATCCCAATTGCTTCCGAAGGAAGGATGCCGGTCAATGGTCGGGCTCTGAATGCAGTGCTGATCACAAACTGGTTGGTGATAGCTTGAGAATCAGATTTACAAGGAAAATACAGATGGTGTTTGATGAAATGCCTGATTACGTTTATGTGAGAAATAAGTTTTACGATGGATAACTCATCGTTATATTACCCCCAAAAGCTTTTTATAAATAGAACTATTGAAAAGTTGATTTTAATTATTTTATTTATATAATGGATAAATCAGCAAATATATGAAAAAATATTAATATTTTAAAAATATTTGTATGTTCTATCATTTGTTTCTATCTTTAATATATCCAAATCCAGAATGTTTCTGTTTCGATTCATTCATCAGCGCTTATTTCGATGTATAGAACGCCCAACTTTAAAAAAGCCGTATGCATATGAGGGAGTGCTTTTGCCATATTTCACAGATAATTTATTACATCAGAATAAAGTGTTTTTAAATTGGTAGAAAAGTTGATTTTTTGGTTTTCTAAAAATTATATAGTTTTTTGGTCTAGTATTATAAATTATAGGTTTCTTTTTTCCTTCTTAATCAAATTCTATCTCACACAGCCTGCAAAAAAAAAAAAAAAATAAATATTTGTAGACATGTAGTTCATGCGTTCCCTCTATTTTTCCTTTGTTTTCTTCCTCTGTCACCCTCCTTTTTCTTTTTCTTTCTTTTTTGTTTTTTTTTTCATTGCGCATTTGGTTTCCCTTTGTGGGTCTTGGCTTATTGGTTTGTTCATTTTGAATTGTAATTTTGGGTTTGGTTGATTTTAAGATTTGATCTTGCACTTGATTAGACTCTGTTTGCACTTTTGATTAGACTCTCTCGTTTGCATTCCTTGATTTTTATGATCTTTAACAGAACTGAGATAGTGAGAATATGTTATGGCTTAATTCCGGTTGTACCCAGTGGGTGAATGAAGAATAAAGGGTAGGTTTGGATTCTGTTTTTATAAACGCTGGTAACGCTTTAAACAATGTATAACACCAATTTGCTAAAATCGTTATTCGGGACAGCAGATTTCTGTTTTTCAGAAAAAAAACTGTAAACCAAACTGTCATACAGGCCTAAGGATCCGTATGACTGTCACTCAACAATCAAGCTTATTGATCAAATTACCAAGAGAAACATTGTGGTGAGAGATCTGAGTGGGTTCCACTGTTTTTAAAAATGGGTTTTCTTGTTAACGAGATTATGGATGAAATGAAATGATATTTCACTTGTTGCCAACCTCAGAGCACCTTCTGTTTGTGAGAGAAAATGATTTATGCGAATAATTTTCTTGTTTGTTATTCACAAGATCATAAACATATACATCATTACTTAGAATGAATCAGACAGTTAAATACGGAAAATCATATTACAACCTTTCAAATTTTCTACCAAAAATACAGAAAAGGATACCCATGAATATGAACATTTACAGCTAAGCGAATATAGAGAATAGATAACATTTCAATAGTTTGTTTCACTCATGATAAATCATAATCCAATGGAATATTACAATCAAAGACTAAAAGATAACATGATCAGTTAGTGTACCCACCCCTAGCACCCCACGCTGCGTCCAAGCCGTTTTTTTTTTCGTTTTTATTCTTAAAGTTTTATTTTTAATTTTTAAAATCTACTAAATAAAAATTCAAAAATTATTTTTAAATATAAATAAATTATTTTTAATTTAAATCTATTAAATGAAAATCAAATGGATGAGTTTGAAATAATATTTTAATATTAAATATTATTTCAACCTGATGAGTTTTAATATTTAATATCAAATATTTTTATTTAAAATAATCTATTTTAATATATTAAGTTAGTAAAATTCTTTGATAAAAAATCAATAGATGAGTTTTTTTTTTTTAAAAGAAAATCAGTCTCTATTTTAAAATATTAATATTTATTTATTTATTATATTAAATTATTATAAACAAATATATTTATATTAAAGATATTAAATATTTTAATTAAAATCTAATTCTCCTATTTTAATGAAATAATTATACATGATATTAAATTATTTCTAAAAAAATATTAAAAATTAATAGTTTATTATATTTCTTAAAATAATTTTTGATTTTTCATTTAGTAGATTTAAAATAACTAATAATTTATTTATACTTGAAAAAAATTAAATTTTGAATTTTTATTTAGTAGATTTTAAAATTAAAATAAAATTTTAATAAAATTTGTAGAGTTAAAAACGAAAATTAAAAAAAAAAATGGCTTGACTAAGGGTTCGGTTTGGTGAGGGGTTGCTTGGGCTTGGTTGGGATTGGGTAGGGCTCGGTTGGGTGAGGGAGGGCTTGGTGGAGGTTAGAAAGAAGTGAAAGATAGGAGAGAGATAAAAGAAGAAAAGAGATCGAGGAGAGAGATCAAAGAGGAGGAGAGATAGAGATCAAAAAGGAGGAGAGGAGAAAGAGAGAGAAGGTGGGAGAGTGCAGAGAGAGTGTGGGTTCCACAATGCCACATCATTTAATTGTCACACGTCTTATTTAATCAGCCAACTTAATCCGCTTGTCACGACAACGACTAAAAGAGCCATGCAAAGACAGAAATTCCTTGCACGAATTTGTTTTCAAGGTTTAGTGCGCGATATCGTGAAAAACCCTATGGTTTTGCACCTTTATCTTTTTTTTATATTAGATGGTGTAGTAATTAATTAAAATATTAACACAATCCTCAACTTGTTTGGAATTCAATTTTAACATTTTAATATTAAAGTTATAATCAAGAAATAGGGAGAAAATCTAGCTAATTACGAAATTACGCTTACGATTTATCAATACGATTATATTTAAGTTTTTATAAAGCACGAGTAAAACCGACATATTAACTCATTTTCAAAATTCCCTAATTGGTGTTGCATGTGTGGGAGACCCATAATGTTCCTAAAATGTCTCTTTTGTCAACTGATTGAAAACCCAAAACAAACGATTTTTAATCCTAAATCCTTTCCAAAACAGCCCTTCTTCATTCATAAACCGAGTGTTGTGCCTTCCATATGAAAATCTATTTTATTTCGGCCAGAATCTCCATTTTCGACTACCTGTAAATTTCTCATTTTTTGATACGTATCAGACAGAGACTATACATGAGACCCACATTGCTTGGGATACTCATATAAGATTGGACGGCTTATGAATTAACTCCAAATTTTCTACGACAGTTAACACGTGCGAAATCCACTGGGGGAGCTAGACATACTTCAGCTTGTTTCGCATACACCATTGACTGATATTAGTCCACCTTATCGTACACCTCAATCTAGAGGTCCACAAACTAGAGGAAGGGTATCTCATAAGATGAGGACTAGTCATACATTTGATCTTCCAGATGCATCATCAGTTAACATCAGCCCATTATCTATGGAGCACACTCATATCATACCTATGAAGGTTCTATCCATACCATATGCAATACCACTTGTTGCATCATCACCACAACCATTGGAGGCTATATATATTCAATGTTTGAGGAGTATCCTTACAACTAATGTTGATCAAGAGCATACAAAATGACGAAAGTACGGTCAAAGACGTGAGAGATGGTGACGAGACATTATTGTTGAGAACATAGGAGGAAGCACATTAGTCCCATAGAACCAATGATTATACAATATGGATGTCCAATACGAAAAAGGAAGGCTCTTTTGTGCAGTACACGTTGAGGATGTTATACATTTGACTTGTATTATGATATTGTTAGTACTTTGGATGTTGGCAAATGTGATGTGTATTTTTTATACTTCTAATTATGATTTATATTTTGGATATTATTAGTACTTTCGATGTTTGATAATGTTATATATTTTAGATTGCCCAATTCTTGTTTAGGAAATGTGTTGACTCAAACAATATTTGGTTGACTTGGTTTGATTAATATTTGATAAAATGTTGATCATATGAATACATGTGATAAATTGATGATTTGTATTAGGATAAAGTGTTCAATATAAAAGTTTGTTTTATAAAATGGTCTAAAGGTATCTCTTGAGGTACACCTTTATTATAAATGTTATTTTATTAAATAATGTCTCTTCAAAAGATATTTTTAGCTTTTAAATTCAAAATTTTTGTACCATAAACTGCCTTTAAAAGACACTTTCAATCTAGAGTTTCAAATTTCAAAATTTTAGAAAAGTCTTTAATTAAATTATACTCTTAGAAATGCTTCTTCAAGAGACACTTTCTATTAAATTCAAAAAAAATTTGTAATTATAAAAAGCGTTTTCCTCAAAAGACACTTTTAGTGTAAATTCAAAAGTTTCAAAATTTTATAAAGTGTATCTTAAAGAGACAATTTCAGTTTTATTCATAATTTTCGAAATTTTAGAAAGTGTTTTTTTAATAGACACTTTAAATTTAAATTCAAAAAAATTTAAATTATGAAAAGTATCTTTTCAAAAGACACTACTTATGTAAATTCAAAATTTTAGAAAGTGTCTCTTAAACAGGTACTTTCAGTTTAAATTCATAATTTCTGAAATTTTTAAAAGTGTTTTTTTAAGTGACACTTTCAGTTTAAATTCAAAATTTTCAAAAAAATTTAAATGTCTCTTTTAGAGACAATTTTAGTTAAATTCAAGATTTTCAAAATTTTAGAGAATGTATTTTCAATGCACTAGGATTTAGGAATATTTTATGTCTTTTGCAATTGAAGATTTTTTATTAGGGGCAAATGCTCTAAAAGCCCAAAATAAGTGCTATTAATGTTTACAAATCTCTTTATCACATGTGAGCATCTTTCTAAGGTTTTTAAACTTCAAAAGGAGAAAAAAAAAACTTATAAAGGATATTTTAACAAGAATAAAGGAGTAACACCTTATTTGTTGGAATTTGAAGATAAGAGAAGAAACGAAAATAGAAGTAGAAAAATGTGCAACTCTTTATCATTCCAAATATTAAAAGTACATATAAATAGGCTTACAAAAATAACTCACTCACTTCTCCAATGTATATCCATTTACCACTATGTCTACATTAACAATTAACAAAAAGATCAAATAAATAAACGACTAAAAAAATATGGTTGTCCCAATTAACTAATAAATAAGTTAATAAACAACTAGATAAATAGTTAACTAAGCCTAAAGAAGTGAAAAATGCTACGTGTGTAGCTCTTTGAATCATTAATCAACATTCTCATTTGATTCAAAGTTGCAAAGTAAATCTTAATTTTCATGGAGCATCTTTTCCTTACATTTTCAAATTTGTGAAAGACTTCTCATCACCTCATGACGCACTTCATCATCTTAATACATTTCCCTCTCATCAACTTTCACTTCTATTGTTAGAGCACTTTCTATATAAAAATTCTTCTTTGTGCACTTCGCCAATTACGATGAGAGTTCCCTTCAACCTCTGTCACCATATTTGCTTATTCCATTTTCGTTCTACAATCTTTTGTGATGTCCAAAATCTCTACACACCTAAGCATTGGGAGGCTTTCCTTATGCCAACATTCTTTCTTCATGTCCACACCGAGGAATTTTTCCTTTCCCTTTGACTCTCAAGCAAATATTATATCAAAATCTCACCCGCTCGCGCTTGCCTCATACTCTTCTTCTTAGTCCATAGCCAAAAGTGTATTGATTAATTTTGCAAAACTAATTTTTGATAAACCTTAGAGTCTTCAAGAGAAGAAATTTTGGATTCATACCTTTTAGGCAAGCTTATAAGAAGCTTTTCCACAATTCTTTGAGTGGGAAAGTTTTCACTAAGTAATTTGATTTGGTTGACAATGGACATGAGTTTGTTGCCATACTTCTTCACACTTTCAAATTTTTTCATTTTCGAATCTCAAATTCTTTTTGAGATTTAAGATTTGCATTAACCTTGCTTGATTGCTACTCCTTCAAAATCTTCTTGAGTTTGTCTCATGGTTCTGGGTGATCTTTGGCCAAATCATTATTCTTGCTAAAATCCGCATCCGATACGACCGAATTTATATGCTTGTGCTCGCCTTTGATTTCTTTGTCAAATCTTCTTCATACTTTTTCAACCGCTTTAGTATGTTGGATTTGGATGGAAGAGCAACAAGATCAACATCATTCTCAACAACCCCACAAACTCAAACCTTTTAGATAGACCTTCATTTTAATAGCCCATATGTGATCATTTTCTCCAGTGAGAGTAGGAATAGGAGCAGAAAAATTATTCCCTGCCGTTGGAATCACTCACACACCCTCAAGACCTATTGCTCTGATACTATGTTAGAATTTGAAAATGAGATAAGAAACAAAAATAGAAGTAGAAAAATGTATAACTCTCTACCATTCCAAACATTAATAGTGCCTATAAATAGGCTTACAAAAATAACTAACCCCCACTTCTTATCCATCAACAATTTACCACTACTCCACTAACAATTAAAAAAAAAGATCAAATAAATAAACCACTAAAAACATGGTTGTCCCACTAACTAATAAATAAGTTAATAAACAACTAGATAAATAATTTAATAAGCCCAAATTAAGAATAGATACTACCTGCAAACTTGAAAAATGCTACATGGGTAGCTCTTTGAATCATTCTTCAACATTATTGTGATTTACATAATCATAGAATCACGATATTCTATAAATGTTATCCACAATTTAATTAGGCTTCTCCATTTTGAAAATAAATATTAAATGCCATTAATATAAAAATTAGTAAGGAAACAATTTAATTATTTCTAATCACTTGCATATCTTTCTAATGCTCTTGAACTTAAAGAGGAATAAAACTGTCTAGGATATTGTGAAAATAAGAATATAAGATAAATCTTAACATCTTATTATCATTTTCATAATTTGAGAATCCTCCTTATTTACTAGGCTCCTCATTTTAAGAAAAAGCCTTAAAAATCTCCTAATATACGAGGAAAGAGAAGTGTCTTTTTTTCTTGTTTCTTTAAGAAATTTTAGAAGATTTGAACATATTTATAAGATAATTTGCTTTTATCCAAATTTAATGACAACTACAAATCTTGTGAGAATTTGTTGAAAATCAATGTGGATAGTCATTTGATTTTCTCTTTCATTATAATTTCTTTTTTCTAATTGCTACATTCGCTTACAAAGGAAGACTAAGATGAGAAGCACAATATTTGAAATTAATATTGGTATTAGAGAATGGGAAATCATAGCCTCTTTTCTCTTGTTCTTGTAGTGATTAGCTTCACCTGCTTGATATCATATGGGAAGAGTTCTGAATCATCTGATCTACCCATTCTTGATGTCACAAATGGCTTACCGGAATCCTATTAATCACAACCGCTAGACATTCGCATCAAGTCACAAAACAGGCCACTTCACCAGCAGATTCTCAAGGTGGGTGAGAGCTTCCAATTGAGAATTGCCACACCGACAACATATTACCTTGAGACAACCCTTGGAAGCCTATCTGCTAGGTTCGTGTATTTGAGCCGGGGATGCAGGGCCATAGCATAGTCTATTCCTTGGTGAAAGAGGATGGGTTTTATCTTAGCTATGATAAAGTTTCTTGGGAGATAATTGATACATGGCACAAGTGATGCTTTGATCTTGCCTTGTTTTTGATATCCCATGAATGTATTTTTTTTTAAAATAAAATCTTCTTTGGCCAAGGGATATTTTACATCTCTTGTTTTTTAAGATTTTAATGGGGCTTTTAAGTGCCATTTTAGTTAATGAGGCATGGCTAAAGGTTAGCTGCCTGGTTGTGCATAGTGACAAGTGTCAGCCTACGGCAACAAAAATACTATAATATCAGAATTCCAAACAACATGTTAAAAAAGTATTTAGCCATTTTGTATTTTCGACTTTATAAGAGTAATCCAGAGGATTGGAAAGTATTTTAAATATTCTTAGAAAATATCTCGCATTTGGTTTTCTTATGACAAAGTGCAAAGAAAAAATAATAATAAAATTATTAAAAATTCAGTTGTCCATATGCCTAAATTCGAGTCAAGGTGTAATTCATTCAAAGCTTTAAAACGGCAGTGACATCTAAGTGAGGGAGGGAGCCCAGTTTGAGTCCTAGTGGAAAAACAATTAATTACATTGTAAATAAACACAATTGTTAAAAATTATTTAGTCAAATAAGAAAAAAATTTAAAGGAATATATATAAATAATTATAAAGATAAGACAATATATTACCTTGAGACAACCCTTGGAAGCCAATCTGCCAGGGTTCCTGTATTTAAGCCGAGGAGAGATAGAGGTCATAGCATAGTCTATTCCCTTGTGAAAGACGATGGTTTTTATCTTAGTTATGATAAAGTTTCTTGAGAGATAATTGATACATGGCACAAGAAATGCACTGATCTTAGCTTTGGTTTTGGTATCCCAGTAGTGTTGTCCTTTTTCTTTTTCTGTTCCTTTAATAAGATCTTCTTGGCTGATGTATATTTTCCATCTCTTATGTTTACAATTTTTTTTAAAAGTTGTGTTGAATCCAAAATATATATTTATAAACTAACCATTTTCTTTAAAAATGCGGAAGGATGTATAAAACTCACCATTTTGGACAAAAAATGTAATTGGGGATGGTTATAATGTGGGATGTAGAGAAATTGACCAAAGGGATTTAATTATGATTTATCTTTACATTTTGGGGACATTTTTTCCCACCAAGTGGTATTTTCAAGGTTACTCTGGAAGAGGTTGTTCTAGTAAAGATGATTTGTCCATTTTAATCCAATTCTCAAACATTTTTATTTTTAATAAATTTAAATATTCGGCATAATAAAGAAATTGTCGCCAAGGACTCGAACCCATTACCCCTTCCTATGCTTTGCCTTTTTTGAAATAATGAGCGTTTTATCACATGAGCTAATCATGATGGGCAATCCAATTCTCAAACTTGAAACAATAAAAAATATAATCAAGAATTTTAGCTACTTTAATCTGTTTGCGGTAGAAACCTAAACCAGAAAGGAAAAATAACTTAGCAATATGTTATCAAGGCTAGAAAGGTCCAAAACCAGAGAGACAGAGAGAAACCCATCAAGAAGGTAGAGCACTGGCCTTGGATTTTAGCATGGAACCGTTGGTGGATCATCTCAAACTTTTTGGGGCTTCTGATCATTTTTAGATCTTACGGTGTCAACACGTACAAGACCAATCCCACACTTTTCCACCTTCACTGGTTTACCACCAACATAACAACTAAATGAAGCCTTTAAATGCATTGCTTCATCAGAGAGATACTTCTTCTTGATAGAAAGAGCAGAATAATACGTTACCCACACTGAATCTGATACACCATCATCATGGTCACATTGACAGGATGATCCAGAGAAGACATAATCCAAAGTTCCAATTGTATTAAAAAGGAAAGTCAATTCACATCCTAACTGATAAGGCTGTAGTATTTTAGACTCCTCATCAGATTCATCCTTGGATTTACTGCTCTTTGGTTCATCCACAGGTTCACCCTGTTGTGGTGCATAAACACAGCTTAAAGCAAATCCCCAGAAGCTCCTATTCTGGTACCAATCCTGAGGAAGCTTTGCAGTTACTTCACTGCCAAGACTGATCTGGTGTGATATCCACTCTGGAACTTCTCCATTTCCAGGAGTAACAGCACTGAATCCCTGGCTGACACCATTTGCTGGAAGAGACAAAAGTCTTCTGTATCTCAAATCCTGCACAAAATTAAGGTACCATATATACCATGTTAAACATCTATCATGAATGCATAAAAGTTATGTTCTGTGAAAAATCTCTACCTGACTTTCTTGTAGGACAGATGATTTGAAGCAATTTAACTGAACCTGCCACAGTGACAATGATGAAATAATTCCCATGCTTATGCAATCATGGGCATCTAGGACTCTGAGACTCTATGGAAGCTCTGGAATTTCTTGAAGACTCATGCAGTGCCTCAACCCAAGAACTCTTAGCTTAGAAAGTTGACTTATGGCATTAGTTACTCTAAGAAAATGGTTTCCACTTAGATCTAATACTCTCAATGAGTATAGGCAGCAAATGTCGTCGGGAATTCCTCCTTCTGTTAAATTGCAGTAACTTAGGTCTAATTCTTCCAGTGAGTGGAAGCTGCCAATGTCACTACTGATTGCTCCTTGGGTTAGGCAGGTGCCATGTACATCTAGTATTTTTAAGGAGCACAAACCAGTCAAAGAATGCAATGAAAGCTATCAGACTTGTATCTTGATGCACAAAGCTTTCTAGACATTCCAGGCTTTCCAGGCTCTCGGGGCAATCTGTCAAGTTCTGAACAGCCAATTACATTGAGAGTCTTGAGACATTTCACTTACAGCTACCCTCTTGGAAGTCTCTAAGCTTTTGCAGAATGCCAAGTTCAAATGGTCCATTGAGTATAGATTCCATTGGATCTCTGGAAGTTTCTGGAGTCTTGAACAGTGAGAGAGATCAAGATGAGCAAGGGAATCCAACTCCCAAATGCTGCTTGGAAGTTTTTCAAGGCTTGTGCACCCTATAAAATTTAAGAAATGGAAGAGCTAGTTAGGAACTGCAATAATTATAAATGACTGAACCTTAAGCAAATTGTACCACCTTCAAGAATTAGACTCTCCAGATTTCGTGTATTTGAGAAGTCTGGGATTTCAATGAACTACTGAGAGTGACTGAGATTGATAACCTTTAACTTCCCAAGAGGCTGGAAAAAATTAAAAAATAATAATAATAATACATGGTTTCGATCAGTAAATAAACTTCCCTGACCTTTACATTTATAAATAGAAAGATAAAACTAAATAGTGATCACACCTTACTCATCCCCCTCCCCTGCCAAAGGCTTCTTATTTTACTATACTGCAGATTAAGTTCAACAAGGTTCTCTCCTTGAAAATTTGATGGCAAAGATCTCAAAGGATACCCATCCCAATGAAGATATCTTAACTCGTTAGATAGAAATTTAAAACCGGTAGAAACATGCACTTCATAATTTTTTACCACAGGATCACATTTAAGATCTTGACAAACTTTGAGTAATCTAAGTCAGTCCATCATTTGGGAAGCTTCGTTGGTAAATTCTATTAGTTTTGAACCTTCTGATGCAGATATGTTTAGAAATATCCCTTCAATGGCATCAGTCCCTGAAAATCAAGATCTTCATAAATTAGTGAAATGCAAAATATGTAAAAAGAAAGAAAAAAAGATTATAGGCATTAGCTTCAAGTACTTGGCTCTTACTTCATTTTTTGCTCAATATACTATAATATCCTTTGATCTCCAATAATCTGCTTTGTTTCCTGGCTCTCCTGGACATTCTTGACGAACTACTTCTTGACCCATTTGTCGTACTAAAGGGTGCATCATTATCTTATTATTTGAAAAAGTTAGGAGAGACATATCATAGAGAGTTGCTATTGCTTGGTCAGCCCCGTCTAATATTCTGGAAACAAGTTCTCTTTCTTCCCCTTCGAAAAAACATGAAATATCAATAAATATATTTTTTGTTTCATTATCCAGTCTATCAAAACTGATTTTAAGCACATCATGAATTTCCTTCATGGGTACGTGTTTTTGTTTATCCAATACCTCTTCCCATTCAGATATTGTCCTACCATGAAGAGAAGAACCAAAAACTTTAAGAGCCAATGGAAGGCCCTTAGCATAATTTACTATATATCGAGAAAGTTCTTCATATCCTTGTTCAGGACAGCTTCGTGCGAAGGCATAAAGACTAAAGAGATTAATAGATTCTTCAAAATCTAATCCTTGGACCTCATATATAGCATCCACTCCATGCTCAACTAGCAAATGTTTATCTCTAGTCGTTATAATTATTCTACTTCCTTCACCAATCCAATCTCGGTCTGGAACTAGGTACTCTAATTGACTCGAACAATCCACATCATCAAGAACAATAAGAACTTTTTTTGGTCGCAATTTTCTCTTTATCACATTGATCCCTTTATCAACATCATTCAAGTTTTTGTCTTCCACCCCTGTAATGTCAATTAGAAGTTCCTTTTGCAGTTGAAGTATGGATTGCTCTCTAACATTTTGAAGAAAGCTAACACCATCAAATTGGCATGAGATTAAGTCATAAAGAACTTTTCCAATTGTGGTTTTACCAATTCCATATACTCCAAGCATGCGAACATCATCAAATCCAATGCCTATCAATGACTTCAACTCTTCCAAACTAAGGCTTTCAATTCCAACTAAGTAATCGCCACCAAATGTCGACGGCCTCAATATGTCATTTATAGAATCTATGATTTCCATAATAAAAGTTTGCCTACAATTCGTTAATAAGAAAAAAAAAAAGCAAATGCCACTATGTAAATAGGGATATATTTCTCTTCCGGTAACTAGCACCCGTGCCCATCTTTGGTGGCCAGGTAGCTCTCTCCCGCTACGCACCGGTTGGCTCTAATACCAATGATAGTATATATATAAGGTTGGCTCTAAGGTTGATAAGGTGTATGACATTACTTGTCTAGGTAATGGTTGTGAAGTGTAAATGCATGCTTGTGTGATATTTTAACTTGCATGTGATTAGATGTTAGCATGACCGCATGTATGTTAGCATTGATTATGGTATGGCAATTGTGTGCATATAGACATAGTTATCCATGGTACACCGGATGGTGTACGGTATAGGTTGTTCATGTTGTATGGGCATGGTATATAGTGCAATGGCACATTTGCATTGCATAAATGCACGGAACACCGCATTGCATACACGGAAAGGAACCTTTCGGGAACTAAAATAAGGTGCCTGCAATAGCAAAGAAGGATAGATCCCCCCTGTGCAAAGACCCGACTATTCTCGGGTTAGGCATATGGATCCAAAGGGTGAAAGTCCGCGAAAGTGCTGTGTTAGCGAGGCTTACTTGAGACCGAATCTCGCTGGGCTTCACCCACAAAAGACACATGGCTTTTGAATAAGCTGCCATTGGGGCATAATGTCCAATGGGCTTGTAAAATAAAAACAAAAGACTGTTTTTGGAAAATGGTTTACATTTCGCATGAATATCATGGGCATATGGTATGAGCCTGTCGATTCAGACTTATTATCCAACGTAATATTAAGTAATGGAGCCGAGGCGCCTGGTACATGGAGTACGTGAGTACGCCTCATACATGACATGTAGGATCTCCAAACCGACACATAGTCCTCGCTTTGGGAATGTTTGTGTGATTGTGACATCGCTCATTTGCATGTGCATCAGACGGGAGTCACTCAGAGGATTTATCTTTATCGGGCGCAGCTCACCCCGCTGCGGAACCCCTTTCAGAATGTAGACACATGCAAAGCGCATCTGCTCCTTAGAGGCCTGATCAGAAGAGGGTCAAGCCAGGCCTCGAATTTCTATATTTTGTAGAACATGTATTAAAGGGATAAATTTTGATATATGTTTTGTTTAAAGAGTGATGTTAGAACTCGAAAAACTATTGCTATATAGTTTTGATATGTATTATTATGAGCAGTGTTTAGTGGGTCCTATCTGGGTCATGTTGTCATGGTCGTGTCTCAAGGTGCGGAGAGACACATAGCTCTCCGCTGCCGACAGGTTGTCAACGACCTGGTTTTCGGGTGCTCACAAAGTGCATAGTTATAAAGGCACTTAGCTTCCCAGCGCCACCACTCCATGCGCGAGCGCCCGTCTCGAGCATCTTAGACCAAAATGAAGTCGCTGCGGTCAGATAAGCATTCAATTCTAACTAAAACGGCCTTGTTTTGAGTTGTACCTTGAGTTTAAAAAAACTCTAAGGCACCAAAACGACGGGCCGCTTTGGGTCAGTGTAGATGCCTGATTTTCAGGATTTCAGCCCCTCCAAATTTCATATCTACCATGTTTCAACTCCAAAAAGACCCCTAACCCTCCAAATCATTGTATAATCCTTGCAGAAACGAGAAGAAGCAAAAATCAACTAAAATAGCCAAGAAATTGCGAGAAAGTCATGTAAAAATAGGAAACAACCATCATAAGTAATTACAAATATATATTTGACATAAGAGACGCCCTCACTTAAAAAACCCGCTACTAACTCGGTGTCTTGCGCCTCAAGGCCCCAAGGAGGCTTTTATGCCCCTAAGGCGCCACCTCAAATAACTATGCTTGGTGGGTTCTTCTTTCTTGTCAGATTTTGAGTTGTTTAGCTGGTGCAAAATGTCTCAACTAAGATGAGTTACAACTGTTTGATATCAGACTTTGGGATTACTCAATATCATGCTTAATCATCCTATAATACTACAATTACTCTACTCCATCAACAGTCAAATAATAAAATACGCCAGAATCATTTTCTGGAAAAAGAAAAAAACGAAAAAGAAAGAAAGAGAGTTTTAACTTTTTGGTGACATATGTTAAGACTTGAGAATTCCCTAAAGCTTCATATCAGTTTGACATATAAGTTAGAGAAAGGAAGGCAGATGTAAACTAAGCATTGCTGATGCAAGGGTGAATTGAATCTAAAGATTGTCGACATGGGGATCCTGGACATATATGCAAGAGGCATAAGGTCTGTATTCCCTTCTCGTTTGACTGGTTCACCATCAAAATAACCATTGAATGGAGCCTTCAGTTGGCTCCATTCAGTTGAGCAATACTTTTCATCAATAGCAAGATCTGAAGAATTATCATTCTTAAATGTTCCCGGGTAATTTAGTTAGTTTTAAGCCAAGAGCTATTCAAGACTATGAGACAGTTGGAAATCTTAGGCATATATGCGATGAACCCCACATTTCTTCACTTTAAAGGTTCTGCCACCATAATCGTAAACGCCCGTAAATGAAGCCATGAAATGTGTCCATTGATCAGAGTGATAGCTTTCTTCAATGGCAGCCTTGGGATAACATATTACCCACACTTGACCTGGTACAGCACCATTGTCATGATGGTGACATTCACAGTCAGAGCAAAATAATGCATGGTCCACATTTCTTGGTTGATCACCATGGATAGTGAAAAAACATTCAAAGCAGCAACCGTATTCATCAAATAATCTAGTGTCAAATCCATCTCCAGATTCAAGCTCAGATTCATCCCCAGACTCATTCTCAGATACATTCTGAAATTCATCACCAGATTCATTCTCAACTGTATGCATGAAGAAAGTCATGCTCTGATTCATCCTCGATTCATCATCAACAGCAACATAAACACAGCATAAAACAAATCCCAAGAAATCGTTATTTTGGTACTCAATTCTTAGGAAGCTCCATTTTTATTTCACTTCCCATTTCCTGCATGCTTATCCACTCTGGAATTCCACTGCTTCCAGGGATAACAATACAAATTCCTTCCCCTAAGTAGTTAGAAAAACCCAAGTGCGCTTCACCTGAATTTCTCCTGCATTCAATATCCTGCAAAAAACCACCAAGTAAATTCAGTAGTATTCTCATGAAAAAGGCCTGTGAGATGAACACCATACCTGAATTGCTGATTTGAAGCAATCAACAACAGAGGCAGGCAGCAGTGAGGGACTTGATAGACTACCATGTGAGCCATGAGCATGTAAAATCCGTAGACTTGATGGAAGTTCTGGAATCTGTAGAAGCTTTTCGCAGTGACTTAAATCAAGGCCTACCAGCCTAGAAAGTTGATTGATGCTAGCAGGTATACTACTAAAATGGTTCCCATCAAGATACAATTCTTCCAACGATGATGGGTGACTGACATCAATGGGGATTTCTCCCTCCTTTAGATTGCAATTATGTAGAGCTAAAATCTCCAATGATGATAGGTGGAAAATATGATTGAGGATCTCTCCTTCCAGCAGACTGCAATTTTCCATCATTAGTACTTCCAATGAAGACAAGCAGTTATTATTGCCCTGGAGTACTCCTTGTGTTACGTTGCACTTTCTTAAATCCAAGCATCTTAAGGAGCATAAACCTGACAAACAAGGCCATTCACAGCTAATGTATGCTAAGGAAAGTTCCTCTAAACATTGCAGCTGCCCTAGGTCCTTTGGAAAATTTTCAAGTTTTGAACAACCACGAGCTTCAAGAATTTTAAGAGATGTCAAATTACAAAGACTCTCTGGAAGGCTGACAAGGTCTTTGCAATTTGCTAAACTTAAATATTCAAGAGCTTTTAGATGTCCAATTGAAGATGAAAGCTCTTCTATAGCTGTTGAATTTAAATCAAGCTCTCTAAGGTTTTCCATATCACCATCCTGGATTTCTAGAAAGCTTTTTAACTTTGAACACTTATTCAGTTTGAGAGTTTTAAGAGATCTTAAACTACAACTACTCATGGAAGACTGACAAGGTTCTGGCAATTTCCCAAATCCAAATCTTCAAGACCATTTAGGTGTTTAATGGATGGTGGTACCTCCATTATTGATGTTCCACTTAAATTAAGTGCTCTTAGCTCTCTCATATTTCCCTTGATTTCCGAAAATCTTTTTACCTTTGAACAGCCACGACAAGATAGCATTTGTAGGCATTGCAATTTATAGAAACCACTTGGAAGATTCTCAAGGCTTATGCACCCTATCAAAATAATAATAAAAAAAGACAGTGGGGAGGTGTTAGTTAACACACTAATATTGATATGAGCCTTAAAGTAAATGATACTACCTTCAAGGATTAGAATTTCCAAATTAGGCACACTACGGAAGTCTGGTAATTTTTTGAGATGTTGTGAATAACTGAGATTAATGACCTTCAAATTTTCTAAAACCTACCAAAAAAAATTAAATCAATCAGTTTAGAAATAAACTTTCATAAACTTTAAACTAATAAAGGGAAAATTGTAACTAAATAATAATAGTGATACCTTTCCTTTCCAAAGTTGTCTGATGTTGCTAAACCGTAAACTGAGTTCGACAAGATTTCTTCCATGAAAATTCAATGGCAAAGATTGTAAAGCATATCCATCCCAATGGAGATATCTTAACTCATAAAATGGACATTCGAAGTCTTCAGTAATATGCATTTCAGAGAGGTGCACTTGAGAAGGGTCCACAACCATCCAAGATTTTACTATAGAATTATATGTATCATCTTGATGAATTTCTGAAAGCAATCTAAGTCTATGCATCATTTTGAAAGCTTGTGTTGTAAATTGTATACTCTCTTATCTAGACATGTCTAGGAATAGACTCTTCACACAGCTTCACCCCCGAAAAATAGCAAATTTAAGAGTAAGGGAAACACAAGATATATAAAAATTTAATTGGAAATATATAGATATTGATCAACTTACAAAAATAATAATATAATTGAAGTATATAACTCCTTCTATAATTAAGTTAATGCATTTAGGGCATACCTGCATTCCTCGCTAGTGCGATGAACGTCGTTATGTTCCCACAATCTACTTCGTCTTCCAGGCTCTTTTGGACATTCTTGGCGAACAATTTCCCAACCCATATGTTGTAACAAATCATGCATGTCTAACTTGTTTTTAGAAATACTTATGAGACCCTTATCATGGAGCTCCCTTATTCCACTTTCTGCATAAAAATCCTCAGGAAATATTCTTAAAACGAAATTTTTATCTGTTCCTTTAAAAAAGCAGGCAATATCAAGGAATATTTCCTTTTGCTTATCATCTAGTCCATCATAGCTTATTCTAAGTACATTTTGAATGTCTACATGGGGTATTGTTTTGAATTTATCCAATGTACTTTTCCATTCACTTTCAATCTTTCCAAAGAGACAAGAACCTAAAACTTTAAGTGCTAGTGGAAGACCTTTGGCATAATCCACTGCTTGATGGGAGAGATTTTTGTAACTTTCATTAGGAAAATTTTGTTTGAAAGCCCACCAACTAAATAGCTCAGTAGCAGCTTTATCATGCAGTTTTGGAACTTCATATGATACAATGTTGAGTCCATAGTTGGTTAGAACTTGTCTATGTCTAGTTGTTATGATGATCCTACTTCTTGGACCAAACTAACTATGCTCCTCCACCAAGTTTTCTATTTGTTTCAAATCATCCACATCATCAAAAACAATGAGAGCCCTTTTAGATCTAAGAGTTCTTTGTATCATATCCATTCTGTCATGCATATCGCTTACTTTTCGACTTTTTCCTCTTAAGATACCATAAAGTAGTTCTCCCTGTAATTGAAATGCATCATCTTTGGATCTTTCTCTAACATTGTCAAGAAAACTACTACCATCAAATTGATATGAGATATCATTATAAACAGCCTTGGCAATAGTAGTCTTACCAATTCCACCAACTCCATAAATCTCAACCACACGAACTTCATTTTTCTCAATATCTATCAACGATTTTAAATTTTCCAAATGAAAGTCCATTTCAACTATGTTCTTGCCCACATTTAAGGGCTTACGATTCAATCTTCCAAGGATGTCATCAATAATTTTTGTGATAACCTGTGTCTCGTATCTGCATCAATTATAAAGTACATACATGAGTTTGAATGAGGGAAAATATAACAAAGAAGTAACTTTGATGATGTCTGGTGCTATCTATCACAGATGAGTTTCTGGAAATGGAATGTAAAAGAATAAATGGTCGGCAAATTGTTATGCCAAGCATATATGCAGAAAAAACAAGTGAAAAAAGGGACCACTATGATTTGTGTTAGCTTCCGTAGCTAGATTTGTGGGAACATGCACTTTACTAGCCTTTTATGATTACAGAAGCTATGATTAGAGCATTATCAGATTAGCTTCTATTTTGCCTAGTTTTAAGCATCAACAAGTTTCCTAGCTTTTGTAACACTTTTAACTAAAGTGGCTTAACATATGAAAAATATATTAATGGATTTTACAAGCCTAGTCTATGCATTACAAGTCCATAAAAGTTTTGAACTTGCAAAATTGCAAAACTTTTATTAAGGTATGGCCCATAAAGGTAATGTAGGGGACAACATACTAGAAAGAGAGGAAGAGATCCCAAAATGACAACAAAATCCTTCATAGCGAGAAAATTGAGCAGGTTTAAACTTTTTGGACCCAATAAGATGATCCATACAGATTGGGTGGACTGGTCGAGTTGATAGCTAATCCAACCTCACTCTTCGTATGGTCAATTCCCTTTAATTCCAACCTAAACTATTGCTCAACCCAAGTTGTCGAACCCAAAATCACCTCGGGGCCTATTTTTTCTAAACTTTGGGTTCAAATCATGTCAAGCTCCGTGAATCACAAATTTCTTTCACTGAATTTTAAATTAGTACACAATAAACCATTTAGTATTTGATTATTTATGTGATAATAAGCCTAAACTATGGAGGTGCCGATTTAGATACTGAGCATTTATCATTAACATACAAATAGATGGATCAGGTTTCGAGAATGGAGATGGCAGGATGCGCAGGCTCAAAACCCACCAAATCGTCACATCAAACACCTCAGGTCTATCCACACTCCCGAATTGGGCGAACTCATACCTAGTCCCCCGAGGTGAACTACTCAGGAGCATTCAATCCAACCTATAAACATTAAATGGATATCATCCACAGTATACGACATCGACACAGATAACAATAGTAATTTATTGCGATTATTATTCATCATTATTAACTGGATGGCATAGAACAAGAATAGGGATTATAAAATCATTCTCATAATTCTTCTCTAACATTCACTTCATTCTCATTGATGGGCCACACAATACCAAAGCATGGTCAACACCACTTTAGAAACTGACAATTCCTCCGAATTTCTGATGTACATCTCAAACCTTGATCTTGATTTGAATAAGTTAAAAATTTTTATTTACAATTTCCCAACTAACCCACCTATTTATTTTTTCAATTTAGGGTAGCGATTTCACAGAAAATATGTCAAGATCTGTAATTGGTCAAAAAAAAAAATTTTTGAAAACGAAATGAGATAAAATTTCTTACTGTTCTTCAACGTGAAATCCAGATAAGCTGCCTACTCGGTTCAGAGCAGTCCTCCACTTTTGTATCACCTCCATCTTCTTCTCGTCAACATCTTTTTCATGGTCGACAAACGCATCTCCATAGCTTCCCGACTGTTTTCTAACATCCGACGGATCGACATGATAGAAAATTGGTAGAATTGCTGATTGCTTTTCTGTCGCACACTCAAAAATTTTGACCAGTTCATTTAAACACCAACTGGAGTCGGCATAATTTTTCGAGAAAATAACAACGAAAATATTTGATTCTTCGATGGCTCTCAATAGATCAGACGCAACATCTCCTCCTCTCTCAAGTTCTTCGTCATCTCTGAAAGTATGAACTCCATATGCAACCAAAGTGGTGTAGAGGTGATCGGTGAAATTTCTGCGAGTGTCTTCACCTCTGAAACTGATAAATGCATCATAACGACGAGGAGTAGAGGTAGAAGAAGAGGCTTTTCCGGCGCTGCTAGAAGCCATTTTCCGATTGTTTGTGTTGAACCTGCGAGAGTACGGGACAAAAGAGATGATCTTTGGACGTCGAAATCGAATGAACTACGCTTTATAAATATTTTAATGAAATAATGTACATAAAATTAAAATAATTTTTGTAATTTTAAAATAATGACACTTGTTTATATTTTAAAAATAAAATTGACGGCCTCCTAGCCTAACTAGATGTCTCGAGCTCGACCCTAATCGCGCCTATTAGCGCAGAGCTTACCGCCTTATCATTAATCGCAATTGAATGTGACACTTGGTGCTAAGAGATGACTTATGTGCTGGCCTTCATGCTACAAGACAGATACTTGCTCGTGATACCCATGACTCCGATAAAAAATAAAAAATTTGAAATTTTATTTAATAAATTTAAAAATAAAAAAATAAATTTTTTTGAATTTATTTCTAGTATTTAAAATAAATGAATAATTTATTTCAGATTTTAAAATAAAATTTTTATTTTTATTTAATAGATTTTAAAAACTAAAGCAAAATATAATAAAAAAGTAAGGGTTAAAAAAAAGAAAATAAAAAAAGTGGTTCGAAGAGTGCTAGTGCTAGGTGGGTGGGTTGGGGGTCCAACCGATAAGGGGAGAAACAAGAAAATAGAAGATGGGAGATAAAGATATTATTACTTGAAAACTGGTTAGCCCAGCCCATTCGGGCCGGAAAATAAAACTGTATGCCTATTCGACTCCATATTTATTCAGCCATTGACAATTCTACCCGAATTCGATGCGGGTGAGGGTCAAAATCGGCCAAAATTTAAAAAATGTTAAAACTTGTAATTTATGTAATTTTGTCATTCTTCAAATAAAAAATACAACACGTAATTTTTTAATAATAGCACGTATAAAATGATTAAGCCTAGATAATATATTAATATTTAAAGTCTTAAATAAACGTAGTCATAAATAATGTTAAACATCATTATAAATTTATAACTAAGCTAACTAAGAACTATTAAGCAACTAACTACAACCACATAATAATTATAATTAATGAAGTACCAACCACAATCAAGTTCAAAGTGTCACAATAAAAAAATGAAACATCAAATCATAAACATGTCAAAGTTTAATAAAGAAGACTAACAAACATGTTCATATTCAAAGTACTAATAAAAAAATAAAGTGACAAATAAATGATATCTTAAAAACTACAAATCCAAAGTTTCAAATGAAATCCACTATGTTCTTCATCTTCATTAGTATATATGGTCACCATAGGGTTTAGAAAAAAAAATCTCAATTAAGTCATATATATATATGCTATATATATATATATATATATATATATATATATATATATATATAGAGTATATATATATATATATATATATATATATATATATAGCGTCATTTTTTTAAAATAATAATTAAAAATTCACCTAATCGCCTGGCCTGGCCCTAACCTGGATAGGTTGCGGGCCAATTCGGGCCGGGCCAATAGGCTCATATTCTATCCTGCCGCACTTTTACCTACTCTAACTTGATAGTTATTTTGCTTATCCAATCTAAAAAAATTGGCTCCAATTGGCTCTCCACTTCGCTCGTCATTCTGCCTCCCCCATTTCTCCCTCAGCAATTGTAGCTAACGTCTTCTCTCTCAGCAATGGTGTTATGCCACGTGACATTTTTGAATTATATTATCAGTGTTAAGCCAAAGCACTGAAGCAGTAAACCATTTTGTCGAAATTGAGCCTGAGCTCGAATTTAAAAAGTCAAGTAGCTTAAAAATAAATAATCAATATTTGTAAATATATTTCAGTGAACTATTTCATTGAAATATGAAGTTGAAATGCCCCAAGAGAGGTGAGCTATATATATATCAATACAAGGACAAAACTATAATAACATAAAATATATAAAAAGAATCATAAATATACTTTAATATCCTAAATATACTCTAATATCCTAAATACAGTCATAGAATTTCATCCCATGGCCACCATTAATGACAAAAATGAATGATAAGAAACATATATTTTACTGTAGATTCAACCCAATAAAGATTTTTTCCCAACTTTTCTTTTCATTTTTTTTTGGTTTCTAGAACTGCCCCACTCTATCAATCAGATTAAGGAAATTTGGGATTGACAAGAGATGCACTTGAGTTCACTAATACTGCAAATAGTAAGCTGATTTAGTATAAATAATGGACTACAAAGTTTATAGGCAAGACTTTGGAAGAGAGTTTACTTGCATTTTTTTTTTCTTGTATGCTAAAGTTCTACGCCAGTGAGTGATGGTAAAGAGAGATGGAGGAAGGGGTTCTCATGTTCATTATTAACTATTTGCATATTTTTAGTTTTAATTTTTTTTTTTAATATTTTGACCCGTTTTGGCTTGTAGGCCGCATAGGATCAAGTTGCCCGAATGAAAGTGGGCCGAATTGGCCCGCAGCCTGAATGGGTTGGCCTAACCCGTTTCCTAGCTCTAGTTCCACGTGCCACGTGGACATACACTTAACGACCATTTTAACATCGTTTGACCATTTTAACATTATCATTCACAGTAAGAGCCTATTTGGACTAAAATAAAGTTTGAGTAAGTTGGATATCGGGTAACACAGAGGTGTTTTTGCACATTTTCCCAAAAATAATTCATAGTTTAAAAAAATATACATTAGTAGACTTTTTTTTTTAAAAGAATACATTAGTAGACTTCGACGAACAACGTTTGTTTTTTTTTTTTTTTTTTTTTGGCGTTTTATTTAAAAAAAAAATTGTTTCAACATTCAATATGTTTGTTTTTTTAATTTCTAACTTTTTTTTTATAACTTACTACTGATTTTTTGAGATTTTTGGTGGATTAGAAAAGGTTAAAACTATATATTCAATTATGAGAAAATTATATACTTCATGATCCAAATGAAACTTGATGATTCGTTCTCATGCTAATTAAATAAAAGCATATATATTTTAAATTTTATTTTCTCAAATTTTAGATTAAAAATTAAAAAATTATTCTTTTAGTTGGTAGATAGGACATTTATTTTTATTTAAAATTAATTTTATTAAAATTTTGATAAAAATATTAAAATTTCATAGATTATAGATATGACCAACATATATAATGAGAGGATACGCTTTTTCTCGTGAATTTTATTATTATTTTTTGAAGAGAAAAATAAATTTCATTGATCAAACTAACAAGACATCGATAGAAACATATAATCAAAATCGCTAAAAACCATAAAGAATGAATCAATATTCGTGCGCACGATAGCACCTAATCGACTTAAAGCCTATAATGCATAGTTTAGCCAATATCATACAACTATTACGACTATAATACATAGCGACTCTATTTTTGCAAAAGATATCGAATTTAATTATCGATTTGATATATTATCTCTAATCGTATATACTTTGCTTTCCTAAATCATCAAAACACAAATAAACGCCACACCACAGCAACGGAAACCGAAACGTCATACTGAGATGACACAACCACCCGCCGCACCAAGATGACATAACGACCCACCGCACCATGACGACAACCACACGCGCACGAAGGCGACGATAATCACACGCACATCAAGACAATGACTAAATCATGAAAAACAAATAAAAACATAAATCTATGTGGAATAACCATTTTATTAAGAAAGAAATGCAACAGCACGCTATAGAGCGCGATTTCCCGCATAAAAACGACCAAAAAAGCATCCATTTTGCTGTTAAAAGAGACTACCATAGAAGAAGTTGAGAGAAAAATCGTGGCATTTTATTTTTAAAAAATAACTCAAAAATATTTATCATAATAATTTTTAATTTTTTTAAATACGTTAAAAATTTTAAGGCCTCAAGAAGCCAAAATGTTTGGCTAGCTTGAAGGCCAACAATTTTTTCCTATCTATAAAATGAGAAGCTTTTCCCGTGATATTGCTCTTCCAGGAGCCGTTTGATTTAGGGAGATAGGCGCCTACACACGACTTCTGGGCTTTGTTTTCGTTTGCTAAGTAACCATCTTCATTCACACGCCTAACTCAATCTAACATTCAAAGCTCAAACACCCGCCGATCCCGGTGTTCAAGCCTCTAGCTGAGACAATTTAATGCATTGTAACAAAGTGTTTACTTGTCAAAAAAAAAAAAAAAAAAAAGTAACCTTCTTCTTTGTCCCTTCCCATGCATGTCTTTTCTTGAACAAGGTGTGTGGCGCCCCAACCCGGCACCTCGTGTCAGGAAAGGGTGTCACAAATTTGTGAATTATAAACATGTTAACTGATATACTTTTAAACAATTATCTTGAAAATATAATTTTCCAAAATAACACAATCTGTAAAGTATCATATTACAAAATAAGATCATACCCCACCATTGGAGTATTCAAGATATACAATTATGTTATATACAAAACTTTTCATTGTTTTAAACATATATGTACATTCTCTGTAACTAGACCAAAACGTCCTTGACAGGCACCTAATGCTAAGATGGCCTTATATTGATGGACTGCCATGTTCTCTAGTCGCCTCTCTCTTGGCATTCCACACGATAAAATACCCATGCTAAGCATAAAAGCTTTGTAACCCATATCGCTACCTACCACTAGCAATGATCGTCACAAGCTTATACACAGGCATTTCCTTAATACATATACAATATCATATAAACATAGTACTCCTCTTACATATCATATTGCCTATTGCATTTCATTTTATTCATATTGCATTTCATGTCATTTTCCTGTTTCATGTCATTTTCATGTCTCATGTCATTTTCATATTTCTTATCATTTGCATATTTCATGTCATTTTCATGTTTCATATCATTTGCATATTTCATGTATCAATATCGTTTCATCTCTTTTTACATGTTTCATGTCTTGCATGCACCAAAGAAGTAGATATTGGAAAGAACTGTATGTACCCGAGGCACTATCACCGTACGAGCAGAAATGATCTCTATCCTGTACGACCTAAACGTGCCATTGTAAATAACTGCTGGGCCAACTATATTCAGATGCAGAAGAATCAGATCCTTATGTGCATGCCTATCTATCCTCTACCCGGGTCATAAGCAAATAATCCATTTTATTACATTTTCATACGTATCCCATATACACTATCAACTATCATATCACGCACGCATACGGTATATTCACTATCCATTACTCTCATTTGCATAAAGAGCACTATCACATATTTCTTAGCATCATATGACTGTATTCTATGCTTCTTTATATAGCAACTATATATGTATTAACGTTTCTTAATCATCTATTATCTTTTCATATTCATATATTACTTTCCTTAATCATATATCACAAATAAGGCAAGACACTATCCGCCAAACAGATCGCCTCGTAGGTGATCGCCCTAAAACCCGGTCCCGCCGACAACCAACCTCGTAATACCCGCGCTATTGAATGTCTCAATGCCACACTGGTAATGTCTCGTTTGCCGAGACTCATTCATGAGCAAAAATGACCACTCGGGCCCATTCAACCATACTCTAAATAACATACACACCAAACTATATAATAATAGTTTACAAGAGTTTAATGATACACTCTTAAGGCAAAAAACGATGAGAT
Organism: Tetrastigma voinierianum; assembly: GCA_016808115.1. NCBI lineage: Eukaryota > Viridiplantae > Streptophyta > Magnoliopsida > Vitales > Vitaceae > Tetrastigma > Tetrastigma voinierianum. The sequence goes on along the minus strand of JAEQBH010002147.1, from coordinate 223,473 downwards.
AAACTATTTGTTCTAATGCATGTTCCAAACAAAAACAAAGCCACAAACTGGGCCTTCTTCATACGTGGCCCCGCATGAGGATCACGGGCCGTCAGACTCGACCGTGTTATAATATGCCCCAGCCAATGGTACATAAGACATTATATATTTATATACATGAGGCATTTATCATTTTATCTTGTTATTTAAATCGTGGTTTAACTTGATAGTAACAAGATCCTTGAATAGTCAGTTCCGATTTTGCGTCATCAAGTATGTGACTTGATAGTAAAACCTTAAGGCATAAGAGCACTATTCTAAATAGTCTATAGTCGATCATTATTATGGGAATAATAATGAAGTAAGACTATTTTGTTTTCTGAGAGATGACCCCATTTTGCTGGTCATGAACATATGACGTTAATCAGAACATAAATACATGCTAGCTCCATGATATCGACTAACCCCTAGCGTAGACAACGTCACGCACCCTACTGCGCAGTGGTATTTGAGTCATTTGACCTCGACCACTGATGGATTCACATGAGGAACTTCGTGTCTCGACGCAAACAACGATCAGCCTTTAACCAGGATGGTAATACAAGCTATGGTCAAGCACGTTAGCAAATCATGTGGAGGAATATGAGTGATAGTGAAGGAATTTGTCCCGCCTTAATTGGTGCGAGATATCTATCGCTCTTGATAAGTAAGACTCGAGAAATGTACGCCGTAAGGCTCGAATGAGATTGATGTAGTTATCAATATCATTTGTTTAGCCGGGCCATTTGAATCGAAGAAACGATTAAGTTGTATAAAGATGACATCATCCGTGCTTTATGCTTAATCGAGACATCGTGTGACAAAGGATTAATATCATACTGTGGTAGGGTTTTTTCGAGTCATTGAATTCACTTGATTTGGGTAGTTATAATGTCTTACTAGAGACCAATTATAACTTGTGGGCTTAGAATATGATTTGGGTCCGCTGCCAACATTGAGTGAACCTATAGGTCACACATAAGAACGAGCTACGGGATGTTAGAAAGGCTCTCTTTAGCCCGTGATTGCCCCTGCTCAGCTTCTGCCCATTAATAGTTAATGGAATCTGGTTTAAATTCGTTTTAATAAAAGGGTTTAGGAGGCTTGATATAAATATGAGGCTTATCATTTAAAAGAAGGTTGTTATTTTGAAGTGGGTTTTTGAGAGAGAATTCGATTTTAGAGTTTTGGAAGACACCAAGGTGTCTTTGGTTTTTGTGGGATAGAGACTAATCATAAGGTGCTAGCACATCCATCCCATCCATTGGCCATTCATGTGGATACCTTTAGAGGGCGTTTACATACCTGCATCACTTCGACTTGTCGCTGCCAGCTCAAGCCCCGTATGATTTTTGCTCAGGTTTCAAAGATGTGCTGATCAAGCAAACTGCGCTTAGTCGAAAAGGATCTCTACTTCACAAGAGGTAAGATCCGGATTTCCTGAGTCACGTTTAGTTTTATCAAACCGGCTTGATCCCGAATGGAGTTCAAACATTGCAAATTTTTTCATTTTCGTTGCATTTTCTATTCGCTGGATTCCAACAAATCCGCACCGAAATATGTTCCCAATGACGGAGGACTAATGCCCAAGAGAGAAAAGTCTCCTACAGCGGCTACTTCCCCACCTGTCATATTACGCAATGCCATATTCACACACTAATACACACATTCCAAGTAAAAAATGCACATTTCTACCTGAAATTCTACATGCCATGAATGAGATGAGACTCATCATGCCCCATGTCCCGAGTCCTCACCGACTCCCTCAGATATGCATATGCCAAATGTGAAAAATCGTCATTGAAACTTCATCCAATGACCCTTTTTGTTTTAAAACCCACTGGATATACCTCCAATGTTCACTTGATTAATCAAGTCCTGTGTATTTATGCATTTGTGAGCCACAGATTTCCAGGTTCTCACCGTAGGACGCCGCGCGCCTTTTCAATGCTTTTTGGACTTTCACCACTTGGCCAGATCTCGAATCCAGATCAAGATTTTCACTCGAGGTGTGCTCCACGTCCCCACTTGCTCGCCCAACACACGTATATGTTCATGCTTATGCAACCGTGGGACATTCGCCGGACATTGTCCAACGTTACCAAGCCCACCACCCAATAATGATGATGAATGATTACAACCATACCATTCACCCACTATAATACCCTAGTAGTTTTCAAACATGTTCAGGGTATATGAAAATCTAGGTAGGAATTTTCGAGAAATAAACTGCAGACCCGACTCAGACAAGAGCTACGTAAATGGTAATTTACCACTTTGGGGGACCCAAGGGTCATAAAAGAAGAAGTAGAGAGGCTAAAGTAGGAAAGCTTGAAAATGAAATGCAAATAGAAGAAGTTATATGATTTAAAATACAATTAAGTGAAAGATAAGGCAAATTAATGGGTTTTTATGGAGGACCAAACAAGGCCTTAGGAATAGGGTTTGGATAAATACCAAATTGGTCTACCAAATGAGATATTTCTCATTTGGTCAAAGAGAGGGAAAAACGTAGAGAGAGAGAGAGAGAGAGAGAGAAGAAGAAGAAGAAGAAGAGAAGAAGAAGAGGAAGAAGAGAAGAAAGAAAGTTGAGGTATGGATTTTTGTATGGATTTGTATGGGCATTTAGCTTTGTTCATGTTCTAGGGTTTGTTAGGAATCTCCTAACCCTAGTTTTGATAAGTTAGGGTTTGGTAAAACCCTAGGTTTTTGTATAAAACATGTATTGAAAGAAGTTTTGAGCATAAAAGAGTGTATAAGATGTATATAGAGTGATTAGAGTGGGTTTTTGGGTGAATTTCTGGAAAAATGACAAGAACCTTAAATTTATATTTTTTTGGGTCCTACGCACGGCGTAGCACCCTCGCAGCTAGCCAGAGGGTCCACGCCGCAAAGATAGGAAGTCGAGAAAGAGGCTTTGACAAGCCTGTGCACGCCACGCAAAGGGCTAATGTCATGAGATAAGCATTGTTCATAGATTGCCAATTTTGCAGTTTTGTTCCGTTCTTCCGTTTCGAATAGCACTGTTTGTCTCGTATAAGCTTATAAACGATATGTAAAGTATACCGCACTCGCCGCTCAAAGAAGTTCACTACTCCGCGTATTTAGAGTTTTGCCTTATGTGAAATAGAAGTAAGAAAAGATAATAGAGGAAGAACATGATAAACATGTACACAAATGATAGACATATATGAAAATGTGAATGAATAGATGCATACATGATAGGAATGTACCAAATGGCTATGAATAGATATGACAGGATATGAATGCATAAATGGTAGAAAGATATGAATAAATGATGCAAGAATATGAACATATGTATTATAAAGAATTATAAATACGGTAATATGAAAGTAAGAGATATATGAACGAATTACAGACGAAAGATATGATAGTGTATATCTCATAAGCATACATGCTAACAATAGTTATTTATGTATATGAGATATGTACAAAAAAAATGTAATAATAACATTGTCCGCGGCCTCGACTAAGCAGAGAGATAGATCGATACGCCATCAGTAACAAGTTTGCAAAGATATAGCATGCGCTGGCCCCGCTTGGGTCAGCATATGGTTCCGTTCGGGGTCAACACACAACGGCCCCGTTTGGGTCGATACACAGCGGCCATGTTTGGGTCGACCATAGAGATCATTGTCTTGTACAATGATGATAGTACCTCCGGGTACATATAGTCTCGTATCCACTTCTTTGGTATTTACAGGCATGACAAAGAAAGTAATAAGAAAGTATATGATATGAAAGTATAGTATATGAAAGTACATGAAAGCATATGTGAAAACATATGATAGAGAAAGTAATCTAAAAAGTACAGTATATGAAAGTACAAGATGAAAGGTGTGATAACAATTCACACGATATGAAAAGTATGGTTATGATATGAAAATATATGAAAGTAAAGTACATGATAATATATGAACAGTATATGCACATACAGAAAGTATAAGAAAGTACAAAGTATATGAAAGTATATGAATAATATAGGAACATTATATGAACAGTATATGAATGGCTACATGTAATAGTACATGAAAAAGAAATAAGTTATTAAACATGACATGAAATAGGTAAAAGACCCGAAACATGTAAAAGTGTTACAGAAATAGGTAAATGACAAGATATATGACAAAGAAATATATGAAATGTATACGTATAAAGATAAGCATGTGAATAAGCTTGTGACGATCACCATTAGTGGTCGTCCATGCTTATGTTCCCACTAAGCGTTAAGCTTAGCACAGGTGTTCAATCTGTGTAGGTACAAAAGAGGAGGCAAGATGACAGGACATCACACATCAGCAGCACAGGCCATCCCAGAGATAGGTGCCCACCGCACTGCTTCCGCAATCTCTGTTTTTGTATATGTATAAGATGTAAACTCCAATGAAGGAGTATGATTATATTTTGTATTCCGCTGCTACAAAATATATTCAATAGTAAATGTACATGTATAAGTAAATGAGACTCAGTATATGTGTATAGATTTTGATGGACACTACTCCGGTGGTAGTTCTTTTGTATATGTATACTGATTTTTGTTATTACATAAATTATTTGTATAAGAATTGAGCACATAACCCATAGGTACATGTTTCAGCTCTGAGAAAGAACAGGTCAAAGAGTCCCAGTCCTGCATTCGCTCTCGAGACTCGGTTTTGATCCGCCATTCGGGTCGGACCTGAAATTGGGGTGTGACACCCACACTCATGTCATGCGATGTTCCGTGCATTAATGCAATGCAAAGTGCCATTGCATCTCATGTCATGTCACATGTATTATGACCACTACATGGACACTCTATTATCGTACACCACACCATGTACCATGGACAACTATATCTAATGCATACAATTTCCATACATCATTTAATCATGTCAATATATCAAGCATGCATATATTAACATCAATTCAACACACAGTCCAACATGTCAGCACAACAATCAATCCATACATAGGCTATAAAAACAGGCCACAACAGGGCCACAACCCGGCCTCAGAACTACCCATAAACTGTCCACAAACAGTCCAAACACACAAGCCATGAACCGACCACAAAACAGTCAGAAACTATCCGACACGAACATATATTAACATGATATCAAGTCACCACTTAGACCAGTGATGACACATAATATTTCCTGGTTAAATCATGACATAACATGTCCATAACATAGCCTACAATAATGTCATGTAATGGCCATTGCAACACGCAACTCATCACATAAACACAACCAAACAAGTAGTACACTTGGTGAAATAATCAATTTTTCAGCAAAGATGTGAGCACCAATTGCCACTAAATAGCATATGGTCAAATTATAGACTCAATGGGCTTTCCATAGAGTCTAAGAACGTGCGAATCGAAGTTCGAACGAGAAAGTTATGATCGTCTAAAGTTGGAGGCTTAAGTTGTGAATTGTGACCTATGCAATTGCGTGCCTGAGGCACCTCCCTGCCACCATACATGTAAATTCCAACCCAATATCGCCCCGGAAACAACCCTTTAACCTGGCTACAACCCGTCCCAATTGAGACCGCCAAATAAGCCATAAAACCATCCCAATTAAGACCACGAATCGGCCATAAACAAGGCACAAAACCTGTCCCAAAGAGGACCACAAAATCGCTCCAAAACAATAGCCCCAAAACACGGCCATTTACGGCCTTAAGACAAACCAATGCCATTAATGACTCTTACGCAAAAAATAACCAAAGTATGAGAAAACCCCTACCTCTTGGAGCGTGAATAAAGCCTACTCCCTGGTCTATCGAACTCTCTGTTTGAACGCCGGAGACCCGCTGGGCGCCCGACCTCATTTTCCTCTTTTTTCCTTTCTTTCTTTCTTTCCTTTCTTTTCTTTCTTTCTTTTCTCTCCTTCATTTCCTTTCCCTTTCCTTCCTTGTTGCTGCCTTCCTCTACGAACTACAACTCCATTTCATTTATAGACATACATTTTCCCATGTGTAACACCATGCATGGTGACACATGGCTTGTCATGTGTCACCCGACACCAGTTGTCTCGAAAAACATGAAATTCCTACGATCTCGGAATTCAATGAAATTCAACTAGTAGCTAGATTTCACGAATCGAACTCAACGGTGAGGTCTGTTTCGTCATCCAAGATCTATAAAAATTCCAGGTTTTCAACCTGTATTGTTTAGAAATTTACCATTTTGCCATTTTTCATGAAAAATTCAATTTTTCTCAGGTTTCATAGCTTCGTCGAGGTGACGAGGTTCGGAGCACTTTACGTATAACATATAACATATACAGACCCTTTTAGGATTGTTATTAGTCCACTGGATAGTTTCTGGAACACTAATACAGATTAATCTCTTCGCACGGCATTTCCAACACTCCATTGTAACTTAAACAACTTTCGAAAGTACCCCAGATTCGACCTTTCAAAGGAAGCACAATTTTCCTCAACTGCTGTTGACGCCGATAATATTTTTATATGACATGGGTCCATATACGCCGAAATTAAAGTAAAAGAGCCCCTAAATTCATCGCGCCCACCTTCGCCTAGCTGGAGTGACATTGTGATGCATCCTCTCATTAATTACTTACCTATACAAAAGAAACATTTATAGCGATAAGTATCCTGGAATAATGAAACATAAGAAAACAAAATAAATCAACTCCGATGCTAAGGCATAATTCAGTTCTGTTTTGTAGCGTACCTACGAGTACCTTCTTATATGAAACTTTTGTTATGTACTAGCCCCCCCCCTAAAGCACAGACGCGCACGTGATCGGGACTCCTTAAGCCGATTCTCCTCACATGAAGGGCCTATTTCATATCTCATTTCGTAATGATATAAAAATTATAATACTACCACCGTAGTCGTGTTCATAATGTCCTCGTATTGCTACTTCTGGTTCTATTTTTACTTGTGACTTTATGTTAACGGCACTATCACAAAAATTTACATTTACATTTCCAAAATCAGAGTCAAAACCTACTTAAGGTGGACTCCTACTGCTGTGTTGGCCCAATTGTATGCGGAATGTCATGGATGTCATCTTCATTACCTACATGGATGAAACACCCGTGCTGTTTATAAATTTAAAGGGAACATATATCATATATTTAGTCACTTCAAATGTCCACAATTATATACATATAACGTAAGTCATCATATATCAAAGTTTTCTAAGATATTTGTACATTAGTTCATTTATCTAATGATCATATCTCCAGAGGGGAGGGAGCGTAAATCTTATACAAAGGTACCCGTAGTGTTAATTACGCAACACGTAGATATGCCCTTAGCATCGAGTCGGTTACTTTTTCTTTCTTATTGTCTCGTTATCTCGTGATTTTTATCATATAAATGTTTGACTGCATGGACATGTAACAGTGAATGAGTGGAACACAACACAATAGGTACCCAAAGGTACTAAGATAAAGACTTGAGTCAAGCACAATGCGTGAGGTGTCAGAGTGACCATGAGAGTCGCCGCACTAATCATAGAGTGCCAAAACACTATATGTACCTGCCCACGTAACAGAGGTGTCGTTTCATTCAATATCGGGTCTTAGGCAGTCATACAATTATATGTGTTTCAGAGCTTATTATCTTATTCTTAATCACATTAGCAAATTAATAAGGGGTAAGACATTAAGTCTACCCAACGACAAGTTTGCCGAGGCGAAGCAGAACATTTTACACATAACTTGTATACATGTATGAACCCTTTCATTCACTTGTTAGGATCCTCATTCATCCAATGGACGATTTCTAGAATTAACGGAAGAATAGAACAAAAATAGGGTTACATGTCCGCCTAGGAGGAGGGGTTCGCCTAGGCGGATCAGAGAGTTCAAAAACTCATGTTTCGGGTTCGCCTAGGCGTGGGTTCCTACGCCCAGGCGGCGGTCTACGCCTAGGCGTGCGCTCCTACGCCTAGGGGTAGAGTTGCGAATTTGCCCAAAAATGGGCAGTTTACCATTTTTCATCGGAAATTTCCCATCAAAACAAAAACACATCAAAGAAAATAACTCTCAATCTTGACTTAAACTAATCAAAACCACTTTTATGGAAAATTTAGGGTTTTCCTAACACAAACATAAACAAATAGGGAGTTAGGATAGTTTCCTAACCTAAATTTCGTGAACTTCAACTAGCTTTCATCTTTCTTCTTACTTGAACAAGGCTTGATCTCCAAAACAATTGAAGAGAAACACCAAATTTACTCTTCTTCCTCAAGAACCCATAAGCCCTAGCTCCCAAAGTCCCCAATATGACTTATCTCATTCAATAGACCAAATTTGGTCTTATCCTCTTTTGTGTTACAAGGCTATGTTTGGCTTAACTCATTTTTTTTGCTTTTATTTTCCATTTTTGCATTAAAGTCCTTCATTTCTATTTCATTTGCACTTCAACTTCTCATTATTCCTATAATAGCATATAAACTTATTATCTTAAGTCCTTTGTGTCCTGATTTTACAAATTACCGTTTTACCCTTGACTCTTGTACTAATTCCAGTTTTATCGTTTTTCACACTTAACACTTAAATTTCTGGAAAATGCAAATTTAACTTATATTATACCTTAAACATGTTATAAAACTACTAGGGTATAATTTGGGGTGTTACATGTACTCCTATGGGAGATTGAATATTCTAATATGCGCATTATTTTACATGTATACTGTAATTGAGGACCATTACAAGTGGTTATATATGTTATCTGTTTTCCCACTAAGCTATAAGCTTAGCACGAGTGTTTCATTCGTGTACGTATTGAAGAGGTCGTCAGAGACATTCCGTATTTGCCAGGGCCAACACAGAATTAAGAGTCTACCATATGTAGGTCCCTGAATTGGTTTTTGTTGTAATAAATTGTAAATGTAATAGTTTAGAGATAGTATAACTTGTGGAAATACAAGTAGATAGAAACTCAAACATGTATGAATAGGACAATTTAAACACCACTAGGGTGGTAGTTTTATAAGTTTTATGTCATTATGAATTTAAGATTTAAATGGGTCCACTAATACGTAGAATCAAAGTGGTTAGTCACAGCCCGTGTGGCATACAATTCTTTCATCCCGCTACGCCAGTGGGAAGTGGGCATTACACTCTCTCATTCGAAAAATGGCACCTCCATGCCAACAAATTTCACTTTGGAACAAGAAAAACAAATGCTACCTACTTAAACAGAGAGGGCAGTTGATAAATTGGTGGAAATGGTGGTCCCAATCAAGAGAATCTGACTCAGAACTAAACCCGCGCATTGAGGTGTCTTAGCGATCTCGATTCCAAAGCCAAGTAAGCATGAACCGACTTGGAGATATATGGCATAAACTAGCAAAGAAGGAATTGAGAAAGATGTAAGAAACATCCATGTTGAAGGAACAATGTCTCGTTGATATAGTACAAATATTTGATATTTCTTATAATTTACTTATAATAAATTTCAAAATGCTTTGGTAATTTTGTTATTCTTGTTTAACAATTATTAGGCTCGCATATGATAAACATTTCGACATTATGCTCCTTAGTAGTTGATTTCATATGACTGGTTTTGCAATGTTTAAGGCAGAGCCCTTCATATGAAAGATCTTGCAAAAGATAATTAATATTTTTTTTCGTTTCCAAGTTTTTTATTCGAGTTTCTTTTTTAAGCATTGGAAGAGAGCTTTAAGAATTATAAAAGTAACATTTGAAGGTGAAATACAACTTACGAGAAATTTAATATGTTTTTTTTCCTCCATTGTGATATTGAAATAATTATTTAAATTTATCTTAAATTTAAAAACTTCCAAAATAGTACACTGTGGGCATTCAGTAGCAAAGTTTTTAGAAATAACAAAATTCTGATCTTAACAACAAAATGCACATCTTGATAAATTTCCATAATATGATCATATTTTCTAGCGATCTTGATGAACTTTTGAGCAATCTAAGCTTATTCATCTTTGCAAAAGTTTCAAATTTGTATATTGAATTTCCTTTTTGCGCGTACATGTTGATGAATAATCCCCTCCAATACCATTCCCTCGCAAATAAGAGCCAAGAATAAGAAAATAATAAACCTTATCAAACTTTACCAAAACTATGTAATATTTCATAGAAAAAATGTCATATACGTAATAATAATGTTCAAGCATATAGCTCCTACCGCATTTCCAGCTAGCACACTAGAAACTTCATCAAGATCCTATAATCTGCTCTTTTTCCAAGGCTTGTTTCGACACTTTTCACGAAAAATCTCCCAACCCATTTGTTGTATTAAGTCATGCATATGCATCTTGCTGTCTACAACACTTACAAGACATCTTTCACGCAAATTACTTATTTCATCTTTAGCACCATCCAATATTTTGAAACAAATTCTATATTTCCTTAAGAAAACATGTGATGTCAAGGAATATAGCTTCCTTCTACACGATTCTAATCCATCAAAACTTATTCAAGCACATGATAAATTTCCATGTTAGGTTCTTTTTCCAATTTACTTAATTCATTTTCCCATTCATGTATTCCTTCATAGATACAAGGTAGAACCCAGAAAACTCCGAAGGTTCTAGTGGAAGGCCTCGGGGCATATTTATTTGCATTATCACAAAGATTTTTATAATTTTCTTTTGGAACAATTTGTTTAAAAGCATACAAACTGAACAGCCTTGATGGCAGCTCTCTTCACATTTTAGCCTTTCTAGGCTCAGATGATTTGATTTGTTCCATCCAAAGCTACCATTTTTATGCCTACTTGTTATACTGATCCCACTTCCCGAACCAAACCATATCTCGTAGAGTCTCCCAAATTTCATAGCCTAATCTGCCTTTGCTTGTCTACATCATCAAGAATAACAAGAACCCTTTTCAACCGAAGTTTATCACTTATCTCATGGGTTGCTTCATGAATGTTACTTTTTCTTCTATACGTTCCTGCTAAGGTATCATCAAGAAGTTGATTATGTAATCTAAGTAGACCAGCATTATCTTTGGACTGCTCTCGAACATCTGCAAGAAAGCTACTACCCTCAAATTTACAAGAAATTTCATTGTAAATGGCTTTAGCAATGGTAGTCTTGCCAATTCCACCAAGTCCATAAATTCCAATCATATGAACATCATTTAACTCAATATTTATCAATGCCTTGAGTTGTTCCAAATGATAATCCATTCCAACAATGTTCTTGCCAACATATAAATGTGTAGGTCCCAATTTTCGAAGGATTTCCTCAATGATATGTCCAATAACCTTTGACTCATGCCTGTCAATTATAATGTATAATAAAACTCATTATCCCAAAACTAGATAGTTATATTCACTAAAATTTTAATCTTAATAATAGGAAAACTTTAGATTTCCTCCTTAAAGTTAAAAAATAATGAATATATATATATATATATATATATATATATATATATATATATATATATATATATATATAGAGAGAGAGAGAGAGAGAGAGAGAGAGAGAGAGAGAGAGATACTCCTTTTCAAATAATTGAAGTTTATGGTTATCAGAACACTAACTCTCCCTAAGTTCTCGCCTTATGGTGATTTTGATGCACATGCACATCACGCTTCAACACCCTCCTCACGTGCACACTACCCCATACCCACAGACGTGGAGAGTCGTGAGACCATTACACTTAAATCAACAAATGAGGAAATTCGCAAGGAGAGGGTTCGAACACAGGACCTCCCTAACCAAAGCTCCGATACTACGCAACGACCAACTCTCCTAAAAGCTCAAGCTTATAGGATTTGAATTTAATATGAATATCATGCTTCAACAGCTACCAAACCTCATCAAGACAAATCTGTTGCTACTAGAAATACTTTCAAAATCACTTTCAAATGTAATCTTATATTTAACATGGTAAAATTTAAGTGATTTTAGCAAGATCAAAATTTTTTATATAAAGAGGTAAAAACTTATTTTCTACCCAAAAAACAAGGAAAAGAATTTCTAACATGAAAGAGAAGAAAAGTATAGTTACTGGTTTTCCACATGCCATCCAGATAGATCGGCTGCTTTCCTTAAGGCAACCCTTCACTTTTGCACCATCTCCTTCTTCCTTTGATCAACATCTTTTTCATGGAAGGTGAACGCATCATCCAAACATCCCAATTGAGTTCGCACATCTAATGGAGGCACATGATAGAAAATTGGTACAACCATTGATTCTTTTCGGAACTCAATGATCTTTGTAGTTCATTTTAAACACCAAGGGAGTAGGCATAATTATTTGAGAAAATAACAATGAAAATCCTTGATTCTTCTATAGCTCTTGAGAGATCAGCAGCAATATCTCCTCCGTTCTCAAGTTCTTCATCATCTCTAAACGTATGAATTCCGTGCATAACCAAAGTGGTATAGAGATGATCAGTGAAATATTTACGAGTGTCAACCCCTCTAAAACTCAAGAACACATCATAACTAAGAGGATTAGAAGAAGTATAAGAGGCTTCATGGGTGAAGGTCGAAGCCATTTTGGTGTGCTTTTACCAATGCTACCAAAGAGTTTGCGGGAAAAAAGGAAGCATCTTCGGATGCTCACGGCTACTAGTTCCTACCCTCTTCAACATGGACAAGTCGGGGGAAGTGGCATCTGAAAAGCTTCATCTGCAAACATTTGAAAATATAAATAAGGTTTCTTCCGATAAATCATGTCCTGTGTGTGAAATCGAGCTGCAGGAGATGACAAATCCATGAGAAACTCACACATATTCTTTACCTTTTGGGAGATGAGCAGTTCTGCTTCTGTTGAAGATGATGAGGGGGCTCAGGGTGGCTGTAGATGAACTGGGTTAAGGGAGGAATAAGAAAACAATTAGCAGTAGAGCTGCGAGTGGGTGAAAATATTCAGAAGGAGGGAAGGACAGGCTGATGGTGCAGTAGCTGTCCAAGACAGGCAGCAGCGTTATCTCTGACTCTCACCACGAAGCTGAGCCGCCTGCGACTGCTAATCTTGTGGGTCCCAAACGTTCATCTTTGTCCTTACTTTTTCCTTTTCAGGTTTCTTTTTTCCCTCAAAAGACAGTCAAATCTAAATTACACTCGGAGATCTCATGAGTGAGCCATACAGTCAGTAAACTAATGTCTCAGATGAAGAATGGGCATGATAAGTTGAGACCCAGATGAAACAAAAGCATTCCAAGCAATAATAATTCTCTCCCGCATTTCATCAAACAGCTAGTGATCTCTTCTCCTCTTCTGAATTTATCCTCTCCATCCAAATTGACCTGTAAAACTCAAAGTTATATTACAGCAAGGAGCTGACGAATCGGGTCTCTGGTGCTTGAAGAATCCATTTTCTGGGTAAAAACAACAAGATAGATGACGATTGAGTTGGGCGGATGCTCATATTTTCTATTTCTTTTCTTCGTCTGCTGCTGTTATGTTTTCACATTTTCTATCAAATTTGAAAAACCGCACCCACTTACACCTCGTCTAAACGTTTACTTATGTAGCCCAATTAAATCCTTGCCATCATAAAACCGTTAAGATGACCGTTAAGTGGAACACATGACAGTTAAATGGGACCCTCCCCCTTCTCTCTCCCAACCCACCTGCACCCACCATACCCAGCTGCACCCCACGGATCACCCCCTCCAATTTTTGTTTGATTTTTTTTCCTCTTTTTTATGACACTTAATTTTTAATTTTTTTAATATATTAAAATACATTAATCTCTAATATAAAAATATATTTATCTATAATAATTAATATTCTAATAAAAATAAAATAAATAAATATTAAAATTGATTATAAATTTTTTATAAATTTTCTTTCTTTTTTTTTAAAATAACTCTTATCCATTAATTTTGTATTAACTTAATATATTAAAATATATAATTTATTTTCTTTTATATTTATTTTTTCTAATTATAAATATCATATCTTGGATCTAGTTTTATATTTTTAAAATTTTTATAGAATATTACCTTCAAAATTTTTTTATAGAATATTAAACATAATTTTTGAAAAACGTAAATTTAAAAAATAAAATAAAAATGCAGTGAACTATTCAAAAATACATTTTTAATCAAGATTTGTAGTTTTTTTAGATAAATCAAGCCGTGATTGGGAGCTGTTAGCTTATTCACCCTCAATCCACTCTTGATGGGAAAATGCAACGAATATTAGCTTTTTATAATTTGCTCTTATTAAAATAACAAATTTCCCTTTTTTTATCGTTCTCTCCATATTTACATGATTTTAGGATTTTTATCGTTTATAAATTATATCAAACATTATGAATTTTTTTATGAAATAATATGAATTTTTTATGGTTATAAATTTATTTTATATTAGATTCATAAAAAATATGAAATTATAAAACTTATAAACTATAAATAATGTTTTTGTTTTTATGTAATGATATTATAAATTTATTTATAAATTATAATAATATGAAATATTATAAATTTTTATATGGTTATAAATTATAAAATTTATTTATGGTTATATGAAATAATATAGTAAATTTATCACCTGCATAAAATAATATATAAAATAAATAATACTTTTTATGGTTATAAATTTATTTTATATTAGATTCATACAAAAATATAAAATTTATAACCATAAATAATTTTTGTTTCTTATGTGAAATAATATTATTTATGGTTAAATTTTTTTTATAATTTCATATTATTTTTATTTATGAAATAAAATTATAAATTTATTCTTAAATTATAAATAATATGAAAATATTATAAATTTATATGGTTATAAATTTATAAATTTATTTATGGTTATATGAAATAATATAAAAAAGTTATCACCATACAAAAATAATATATGAAATAAATAATATTTTTATGGTTATAAATAATATTATTTTTTATTCATGGTTATAACCATAAATAAATTTTTTTTGATTTATGAAATTATAAATAAATCCATAAATATGAAATTTATTTCACAAATTTATAACACACATAAAAATAACTATTATACAAATTTCATAAATTATTAATCATAAATTTATTTACTTATGAAATAATATTATTTATGGTTAATAAAAATTTATTTTATATTTTTACGTCTCTCTTTCCTATATATAGATGCATTGTTTTTTTTTATTTCTCTATCATATATGTTTTTTTTTTCTCTATTGTGTCTTTATATGTAAATTAACATTCAATTCGCTATTTCTAATCGGCTACTTTACCAAACAATAATTGATAATCAGCTACTAGTTATTAACTACCCACTACCAATTGTCAATTAAACCAAACATGTCTTAATCTTGATGCATCTATAAACAAGACTAATGAAAAGAAACAACAAAAGCAACGAGTGAGAGTGGGAAAATCACAACTCACATAATTTTGGTTAACCAAAACCATAGTTTTTGTATTTTGTAAACCGAAACTAAGATTTGTATAAAACAAAAACTAAAATTGAACTGATCAGTCCGATTAACCTATTCTTTGGTTCAGTCTAAATTTGGTTTCTTGGTCGATTTGATTTTTTTGCTCACCCCAAGATATTGTCTTAGCTTATAGGAACCACCTGTCTATTCACCCTTCTTATAACCACCAACCCTTCATCATTTTTACAAAGAGTTTCATACTGTCTTTTACCTTTGTTATTTTGCAATGATGTTCACATTATGTAAAATTTTAATAAGAATGACATTAAAGGTTCAAATGATAAATGTAAATATAATTAAATCTATTAAAATTAATGCTTTCAGAAAGCAGGCTGATTGTGGCTATTGATTAAAAGTTAATTTAAGATATGATATAAATATATAAAAACAATGTACGTATGCATAGAAAAAAGACCAAAAATAAATACAATGAAATTAGAAAAATTTATAACCATTAATAAAGAAAATAACGATAAGACATCAAGATATTAATTCAAAAAAATTGTTTAATGAACATCCAAACTTGTGATTTTTTAAATAATTTTCTAATTTGAAAACATATTTTACAAAACTAAAATTGTTTCTAAAGTAAACTAATTTTTAAAAACTAATTTCAAATATTTATAGTTCTATATTAAAATGTGTTTCAAGCAATAATTCACATGAGTATCTAAAACACTAATAAACGTTTTATTATTTTTATAAAGTATTCGTACAAAAATAGTTTTATATTTAAATTTCCAATGAAACTTTTGTTCCTTAAATAATTCATAATTATTTTCGGTAATTCTTTTTTTCAAAATATTTTTATATTATTTTTGAAAAATATTATACCCAAGGATTTTTTACCATATTAAATTACTAATTTGTTATTTCATAAATTTTATATTTCTAACGGATGTAAATATGCTAGGTAAAAAAACGTAATAAAATATATACTTTAAAATTTTAAAGTAAATGAATATAAATACATCAAAAGAATATAATCTGTTTTGCAGTATTACGATTTTGTCTCACCCGACTTAGGCACTGGCTTTTATTCTCACCGATACCATTACTTAGAATGATTATAACTCACTGTTCAGAAAAGAATGATACTGACAAATTTATCACGTAAATTTACTTATACTGACACGACATGTATAGATATAAAACATACATGCAGAAGTAAACCATACAATTACACAAAGAAAACCTGTTGGGATTCTCGAATTTTGTTGGAGAAAAATAACGCAACACTACACCCTATATAGGTCAAAATAATATTTCTTTTCCTATCTATAACCTCATACTTTGTTCACCAATGTTTGATTTCAATTCGCCTATATTTTCATCAGACCAAAATATTAATAAAAACTTTAATACCCAAATTGTTTTTTTAAATAATAAGAGATCTATTATTATATATTTTTAATATGATGTTATAGATTAATAATCACGCCATTAAGCTAAGCCCAGTTTATTAAATATATAATTTATGATAAATAAAATTAAGACAAATTTTTATTTAAAATATTTATTTGTATATAAATAAATTAAGACAAATTTTTATTTAAAATATTTATCTATATAAAAATAATTTAAGACAAATTTTTATTTAAAATATTCATCTCTATACAAATAAATTAAGACAAAATTTTATTTATCTAAAAAATAAATTATGACAAATTTTTATTTAAATATTTATATAAATTTGATTTTTTTTTTTTTAAAAAAGATAAACTTATAGATAAAATTATTCAAAAATTGTAAAATAATTAGATAAAATTTATAAAAATAAAATTTCTGTTTGAGAGTTTATAGGATAAAATTGGAAAATTCAAAATTTTATAAGAGCGTTTCAAAAAAAGCTACGATTTGTAGCTTTTTCTCATCAGCTCAAGAGCTTATTATATGTCTTTACCAAGCACCCTAAAAGAGCTTATTGGGGGTGAATCGGCTATCAGCTCCTGATTCTTCCTCCAATTTGCTCAACCAAGCAGGGCCTTAATCTGTTTTGCAGTATTACGATTTTTTTAGGAATTATGGTGGTAGTGTGGGGTTTGGTAAATAGGTATGCCTATAACTTATTTTTTTGGTTGTTAAGTTAGTTTTAATTTATAAAGTTATACAAATAAAAAAAATAAAGATAATTTTCAAGTAAAATTCATTTCAAATTGAAATAAATGATGAGTTTTATAACTTGTAAATTCATTATAATTATTTTAACTGAAAGAAATATAATTTTAGTTAGATTAATTTTCATGTGGAAATTCATCTTATTCAAAAGAATAATAATTTTTCTGGCTTAAAACAAAAGTTATTTGATCTCTTAACTCACCTTTTTTTTTTTTTTTTCTTTTTTTTCTTTTTATTTATCAAGAGGAGGGGGACACCCCACAACTAGCAACTGTCCACGACTATCCTTGGTCTGGAACCACCCACATTGTCTTGCTGGAGAATATCCTCCAACCTCCGAGGAGGGCTATGCCAGAGCTTCATATCATCTTGGTGAAGCGTGAGAGCAATCTTGGTCATCGCATCTGCGGCACTGTTTCCTTCCCTGAAGATCATTGTGAGAGAGGCCATCCAGTTGCATTGCAACCACTCCTGGCAATCGAGCACCACGTTTGCATGGGAGCTCAGGACGTCTTCCAGGCCATTGACCCATTTATACACCGCCAAAGAATCCGTCTCAACAAGGCACTTTCTGACTCCAGTATCCCAAGCCACACGCAGACCATGAAGCAGGGCCCAAGACTCTGCCACTTCACAGGAGCAATGGCCAAGAGGGGTGGCAAAGCCGACTATCCAATTCCCAGCAGCATCTCGAATCACACCTCCTGCACTTGCTAGACCAACGTCACCAATCACACTGCCGTCAATGTTCAGTTTGAACCATCCCAGCGGGGGTCGACTCCATCCGATCCACCGTAGTTGCATCCTCGACATTATGATGATTAGCGAGGGCAACCGTGAACTCCTGAGTGTGTGTGAAGTAACCAGGTCTAGTACCGTCCGGCGTGCCTTTACCCGGAGCACCAAAAACCCGGTCCCGTCAATTTCACCGCCAACCTCAAGGGAAACCTCGCTTGCCTCATATCACGAGACCCATACATGAGTAAAATGACCCAATAGTACTTCATCATCCATACTGCCTATACAGCTACAAGCACCATACATTCTATGTATCTAAGCAGCTTATTACATCACTCCTAATACAAAAACATATATTAAAACCGGTCGCTCTAATATATACACAAACAAGAATCAAGGCACAAACTGCCCGCTTCATAATCCCTACTTTAAGGAGCGCTCGTCTACCCGTACTCCGTCTGCACTGGTAGTGTGGTCCCACGACACGGTGCATGGGAAGCACGCCCGCAGAGATAAATCCTACAAGGGCTACCCCACCTAGCCAAGCACGCAAACGATCATTTCATACTAAACCAACAACCAATCCGTGCATACACAACAGATATCATGGAAAAAAACTACATGCATGTACGAGACGACACTCTACACGCCTCTTATGTACCGTCAACCTTCGACCCACCACCTAATGTGCAAGTGCCAATGGGAAATCAATACTCAAGTTAGTCCCGACCCCATCTCTTCACACCTCGTAGTCTATGGCGCGATATTTATTTAATCGCTTCGCGGTCTTTCGGGCAAATAACTTTTCGGGTCTCACTACGGGGTCTTTACACCTCCGACATTTTTGGCTTTCACCTATGGATACGCCGCCTAACCGTGTTTTCAAGCTTTTCACCCGAGGGGGTATCTATCCCCACTTGCTACGCCCGACACATTTCATTTCCATTTTCGTTAACACCGTAACTCCAATCGATTTCGGTCCCATTCCCAAGCCCACACGATTCAACACCAAACGAAGGCCGTATCGCACCATGTACACATTCTCACGTGAATGTGATGTTACCGCACACCAATGCACTGGAATTTGTGCCACTGCACTCAAACCCATGACCAGCAAGACCTCTACTGACATTCTACAATCGCATAATTGGCGCGCAAAGGTGAACACTCATGTCTAATGCACATAACATTTCATATATTTAACATACATGCAAATATGTTAATATTCCATATATTCAATCGCATCACATAAGCATGCACTACATCTTTTCTATCATTCACCATTCACGCTTCAACACATCATTCAAGATGTATTTGAAATAATTCCAACCATTACTTAGGGGGCAAGTAATGCCATAATTCATATTTCTGGGCCGAGACATAGTATGTCAATCATACAACCCAATGCATATAATTATTTTCATCTTTATCACACATATTTTCACATTTTCGCATGTCATTGAACTTATGGCAATAACACATTAGTCATTCCCTACCATAAATCCCGTCATGCTCGCTCCTCGAAATAATATGGACTTAGTCCGGGTAAAGTCCGCTTGTAAATATCACACAAAACCAACACGCACCCTCGTCGTGCCATATGCGCCCCAAGCATTTCTAAGCGCGATAAACCGCCCAAAACAAGGTTCCGAAACCGTAATCCACCATTCATCAACCGGCCCGTGACCCGTACCCCAATGTTCAGCCTACATTTTGGCTGAGAATTTTATTTATTACATTCTAGACTCAACGAAGCTTTTCGTGAGTCCAAGAACGCCAGTGACCTGAAAGTTCGAACGAAAGTTATGGCCGTCCAAAGTTGACGCGTACTGATCTACGCGGGTGCTGGAAATCTGGGGCACACCCCGCTTCACGAGATTTTGTTGTCCCGAACACAATGTTCGGCTCGTGATGTCCCAAAACCCCATGAAACCTGGGCTCGACCATCACAAAAACACAAACACAACATACAAATTCGCCTCCGAAACCGAACGGAACCCGTAGGCCATTACATCGCCCCAGCGTAAAAATAACCAGAGTAGGAGGAACCTACCTCTCAGCGCAGCCTCCGAGCCCTTTGCACCGGTCCGCCCACTACGCAACTCTCCTTCCTTTTTCTCCTCTTTTTTTTTCTCTCCTCCCTTTCTTTCTTCACTTTCTCTTCCTTTCTTTTTCTTTTTCCTCCTCCTTTCTCTTCTCCTTTCCTCCCTTCCTCCTCCTCCTCCTCCTTGTCGGCCTCCCATCGACCCGACTTTACGCTCGCACAAACCGACTCGAGCTCCGATTATACTCCTCAGCGGGCCACGATGTCGACACATGGCATGACACACATGGCTTGCCATGTGTCACTCACATGGCTTGCCATGTGTCGCCCGACACGTGTTTCCTCAAAATGCGTGAAATTCACTATCTCACCTCAACGAAATTGACAGGTAGCCAAATTCACGAGACGATTCCAACGGTGCAATCCGTTTTGTCACCCGAGATCTAGAAAAATCCTAACTTTTCTCTAGACTATTTCGGTAAATTACCGTTTTACCCCATTTTTATCTGAAAAAATTTAAATTTAAAATTTTCACGGGTTTTACACTCTTCCCCCCTTAAAAGAATTTCGTCCCGAAATTTACACACATATACACACAATCAAACACGTGCATATGAATACTTAAACATTAATGACCGGGAGTTTGACCTTCCCGTCAGAACAAGGATAGGTTATGCGGCACTCCGTCCCGTGCTCCCATGTCGCTCCTCCACTCCTGCCGCCACAACATCTCTTGCCTGCGCCTTGCCACGCAAACCCGTCTTCCTCGCCCCATCCACATGACACGTATCGTCCTCCTCGAAGGTTCCATCCGCATCAACAACAAGCTCGCCCCAATCCACCATATGAGTTGGATCTGGAGTGTACTTCCGGAGCATAGAGACGTGAAATACCTCATGAATGCTCGACAAACTCGATGGCAATGCTAACTAATACGCAACCGTGCCCACCCTCTCGAGTACCCCGGGCGGTCCAATGTACCTCTACGACAAACTCCTCGTAGGTCGAATTCCCATCACTCTCTCTTAGGCATCTCCTTCAAGAAGACATGATCACCCGCCGAACTCTGGGGAGGTCGCCGTCGTATATCGACGTAACTCTTCGCCGCCTGAAAGAAGGATACGCTTCCGGATCATACCCACCTTCTTCGAGGTGTCTCTAATCAAATCTAGACCAGTAATGGAGCTCTCTCCCACCTCTGTCCAACGTATAGGTGATCGATATGGCCTCCTATAGAGAGCCTCATAGGGCGCCATCCAATACTGGGTCTGATAAATCGTTATCGGTTTACGACTCTACCAAGGGCAAGTGCTCCTCCCAGCTACCCTTGAGATCTAGGACGCATGCTCGCAACATGTCTTCTAAAATATGAATAGTTTGCTCTGATTGACCATCCGTCTAAGGATGAAAAGCAGTACTCATCGACACCAGAAACCCTGGTCTCTGAACTCCCCTTCCGTAACCGAGACGTAAACTCGAGGATCCCAATCCGATACTATGGAGATTGACACTCCATGCAACCGTACTATCTCCCGTATATACAACCTGCAGAATTCCTCCAGTGTGAAGGTCATCCGCACAGCCAGAAAATGTGTCGACTTGGTGAGTCGGTCCACTATAACCCACACCGCATCATGCTTCCATGACGCCCGGCAGCGAGCCCACAAAGTCCATCGCGGATGTGTTCCTTTACTTCCACTCCGCCATTCCAGCTGGCCGGAGTAGCCCCGTTGCCTTCGTGCTCGCCCTCGACTTGTCGGGCACGTGAGACAATCACCGGCTTCAATAAAAATCCCGACATGCCTCTTCATCCCGGCCTGGGGCAATATCGGGCGACGGGGCGTCACGATACATCTTCGCGCTACCTGACGCACAAAGCAAATCTGGGAGTTAATGAACTCCCCCTGAGGATCTCCCTCCCTCAAATTGGCCGACCGGGGACCACAACCCCTCCCCTATACCGAAGACTACCATCTGTGTGGATGGCCCAGCCTTCGTTCGCTGTACCTGACTGTACTCGGTCCCTGATGGATACCAGTCCCGCGGCCCCGCCCCTCGGGACTCCCATCACTGGCTCAGCAGGGGCCGCGCAGCCCATCATACTTCCTAAGGTACCTCGAAGCCCGCTCATCGTACTGTGTAGTCCGAATCGCTCTAATCGCTCGAGCATCCGCCACTGAAGGTATACTAGCCAGCACTCCTCGCACTTTGGTCGAGCGCATCAGCCACTCACATTTGCCTGGCCACAGATGGTAATGCAAAGTGAAGTCGAATTCTTCCAAAACTCCATTCACCTAATACGCTTCCTCATGCTGAGTGTCTTGTCGCATGAAGAGTAGACATGGACTTGCAGATCCGAACCACTTCGAACTCGGCCACACCATAAAGTAATACGCCAAATTCAAGGCAAAGACTACGGCTGCCAACTCTATGTCATGCGTGGGGTAATCCTACTCTTGATTCTTTAACTTCCGAGAACCATAAGCCACAACTTTCTTGGACTGTATCAGAACACATCCTAGTCCATCCTTCGAAGCATCATAATACACCGGTACTCGTCTCCCTTCCGTAGACTAGGAACCTGAGCCGGCAAGCCTCCTTTTCAATTCCCGAACGCCGTCACATGAGTCATCCCATACAACCGACCTCCTTCCGGTCAATTCACATAGCGCCGCTTAGCCGAGAAATCCTCCATAAACCTCGTAATACCCCGCCAATCCCAAGAAACTACGATCTCGAAGACTGACTTCGGCCTCTCCCAACTCATCACAGCCTCAACCTTCTCGGGGTCCACTGACACACTCCCGAAGTTGACACCACGTGTCCCAAGAAACCCACCTTAAGAAGCTCAAAACCTCGCACTTACCGAACTCGCAGATAACTCACATCCCTGTTCGTAGTACGATTCTCAAGTGATCCCTATGCTCCACCTCCGACCGGGAGATCAGATGTCATCAACAAAGACCACTATAATTGATCTAAATAGGTTGGAACACCTATTAACGAGAAATAAAGAGTCATCTCCCAGAGGAAAATTTATATTCACAATCCAGTGGCATCCACCGTGAAACTAAAGTGCCCATACTCCCGAACGCCTGCCTTAGGGATGTTTGCCTCCCTAACTCTCAACCGATGGTAACTAGTGCAAAGGTCTATCTTAGAGTAGACTCGCGCTCCCCTCAATTGATCAAACAAGTCATCAATCCTCGGTAATGGATACCGATTCTTGATTGTAACCCTGTTCAACTGTCTGTAATCGATGCATAGTTGAAGGGTCTTTTCCTTCTTCTTCGCAAATAGAATCGAAGCGCTCCATGGTGAAGTTCTCGGTCTAATGACACCCTTGCCTGGTAACTCATGTATCTAGACCTTGAGCTTTGCAACTCAACCGGCGCCATCCTATGCGGAGTCATAGAAATGGGTGACGTACTGCACGCAACTCACGCGGAAGTCTACGCCCTCGACGTGAGGTAATCCCTGTAGCTCGGTCCTAAAAACATCCTCATACTCGCAAACCACCCGCGAGGTAGACTCATATCCCGTCTCTCACCTCGGCCCTAAGGTAAGGCTAGCTAGCCAACTACCACCGCCTACATCGTGAATCGTACCCATTATGGGGTGAAGCATCGTGCCTATTCCCTTGAAACACAACACAAGTATCGTCTGGTGTGTAGGCGATAACTCTCATACGGTCATAATCTATGACAACCCGATGTGTCGTCAACTAGTACATCCCGAGGATGACCTCGAACTCTGACATGTCCATGACTCGAAGGTCCACCGTGAGTAGAATCCCAGAGATCTCTAACTCACATCCCCGACATATCCGATCAATCCTCGCCTTAGTCCCTGGGGTGGGAGAATTCACATGCGTTGGCTCGTCTAAGGTCTCAACCTTCTAAACCCCTTCCTCTACTTGCCATCTACATAAGTCAAATGCCAGTTAGAATCATTTTCGTGTCCTACCATACAAGACATGCCAACCAATAATGGGGACCTAATATCCCGAACATCCATTCGTTTCGAACTCCTAAGGTTACATTTCAACCCTAGTGTTTCAGATTCTTATATACATCCTACCACATATATAATTCAATGAATTTGTAACACAATAACTGGAAAGCATACATAAGAAAACACACAATGCATGTCAGGATCTTAATCCCTATCCCGTGGGTCTCAGTAACCTCCAAATTTAGACCTTGATAACAAACTATGATCCGATATCAAGCACCAGTAATTCTAAACCCAAGCTCCGACAACAAGCTATACCAAGCTATGATGTTTTATACCTAAATCTAATTACGCCTAAGCCCAAGCCCTCAAGCCCCAGTACTCGTGTACTCCATGCCTCGATACCAAGCCGCGACACCCAAACCCGGGGGTCCCGTTGACCAATCACAACCTCAAGGAACCTGTGTGTCTCATATCATGAGACCCATACATGAAGTAAAATGACCCAATAGTGGCCCATCATCCATACTGGTCCATACTGCTACAAGACCATACATTTCGATAGACTAAGAGTTATTGGCATCACTCCTAATACAAAACATATATTAAAATCCATAGGTCATTCTAATATATACACAAACAAGAATCATGCCACAACCCGCCCCGCTCTATAATCCCTAGCCATGAAATACACCGTCCGTACCCGTCCCAGACCTCGGAAAAGTGGTCCCACGACCACAGCCTAACGCCCGCAGATAAATCCTAAGGCGGCTACTCCCACCTAGTGCATGCAAATGATCATTTCATAGTCAAACCAACAACCAATCCGTGCAAACATGTTGTATTATCATGGAAAAAAAACTACATGCATTTATGAGACGACACTCTACATGCCCCATGTACCGGGTAAACCTCCAACCCACCACCCAATGCAAGTGCCAATGGGAAATCAATACCGAGTCAGTCCCGACTCCCATCTCACACTTTGTAGTCTATATGATATTTATTTAATCAAGCTGCGGTCTGGGCAATGTAACTTTTCAGGTCTCACCGCGGTCTCTTACACCGACATTTTTCGCTTTCACCGCGATACGCTCGTTTCCAACCGCGCTGTGCTTTCACCTGGAGGTAGATCTATCCCCTACTATACGCCAACACATTTCATTTCCATTTTCGTTTAACACCGTGAACCTAATCGACTTCATCCCATTCCCAAGCCCACACAATTCAACACCAAACGCAGTGTCAAATCAGTACCATGTACACACACCCATGTAATGCGGTGTTACCGCACACCAATGCAATGGCCCCAAAGCATCGCACTCAAACCCATGACCAATGTATGAAGACCTCTACATGGACATTCTACACCGTACACTATGTGTGTGCTATGAACACTCATGTCTAATGCACACAACATTTCATATATTTAACATACATGCAGTCATGTTAATATTCCACATATTCAAATCAGTATATCACATAAACATGCACTACATCTTTTCTATCATTCGGGCCCCATTCATGTCAACACATCATTCAAGCATGTATTTAAAATAATTCCAACCATTACTTAGGCAAGTAATGCCATAATTCATATTCCTGGGCCGAGACATAGTATGTCAATCATCCAACCCAATGCATATAATTATTTTCATCTTTATCACACACATTTTCACATTTTCAGTATGTCATTGAATTTATGGTACACACATTAGTCATTCTAGCCATAAACTTGGCCATGCTTCGGGCTCTAAATAATATGGACTTAGTCCGTAAAGTCCAATTTTTGTAAATATCACACAAAAAATCCAACACGCACTCCCTCGTCTCAAAGCATGCTAGCCCCAAGCATTTCGATACAAACCGCCTCCGAAACAGGTTCGGGAAACTTAATCCGACTCATTCATCAACCGGCCCGTGACTCCAGCCCAATGTTCAGCCTTACATTTTGGCTGAGAATTTTATTTTATTACATTCTAGACTCAACGAAGCCAGAGCCCAGTTAACGCTAATCGTGAAATGGACGAAGCTTATATTGGGCCAGCCCAAAGTCGACGCGGCCGATCTACTGCGTGGTGCTGAAATTTAGGCACTCTCGCTTGGGTTACTTTGCTCGGATTTTGCTGTCCCGAAACACAGCCGTTCTCGGCTTCGTATGCGTCCCAAACCCCATGAAACCGGCCTCGACCATCACACAATCACAAACACAACATACAAATTCGGCCTGAACCGGAACGAAACCCGCAGGCCATTACACTCGGCCCCTGCGCTTAGTGGGCCAACTGCAGTAGGAGGAAACCCACTTCGTAGCGCAGCCTCCGAGTTCTTGCGCTCCGGTCCGCTTCACTACGCAAACTCTCCTTCCTTTCCTTTTTCTCTTCCTCCCCTTTCTTCATCACTTTTCTTCTTTCCTTTTCTTTTCTTTTCCTCCCTTTCTCTTCTCCTTTCCTCCCTTTCTCTTCTCCTTTCCTCCCTTCCTCCTCCTCCTCCTTGTTGCTCCCCCCACGGACTGAATTTGCTGCCTGCACAAACTGAATTTGAGCTCTCCTATTTATAGCTCTCAAAGGGCCATGCATGTTGACACATGGCATGCCATGTGTCACACACATGGCTTGCCATGTGTCACTCACATGGCTTGCCATGTGTCACTACATGGTTTGCCATGTGTCATTCACATGGATCGTCATGTGTCGCCCGACACGTGTTTCCTCAAAATGCGTGAAATCTCGCAATTATTTCGACCAACCAAATTCAACCAGAGCTAAATTTCACGTACGATTCCAACTACAAGTAATCCGCTTTCATTATCCGCATCTAAAATCCTAACTTTCTGCACTATTTCAAGAAATTGCGCTTTACTCTTTTATTTGAAAATTAAATTTAAAATTTTCATGCCATATTACCTCGTGCCCTTTAAAGACATAATCATTCCTCCATCTCCAGATGTTCCAAAGGCTGACAGTAAAGAGGACATTCCAAGGTCCCTTAGGGCCAGACGTGGTGCTCTTTATATTCCATGTAAGCCAGTCCTTGAAAGGAAGTGAGCCCCCCGGATCTATAGTGAAGCCTCTAGTTATAAGAATCCACAACTGGCTCACCTTGACACATCGTCTAAAAAGGTGGTTCAATTCTTCATCATCATCTTTGCACAGAGGGCAAGTAGGATCCCCCGTCAATCTCCTCAGTTTCCTTTCCACATTAGTAAGGATTCTACCCTGATACACCAACCATATAAACTGCCTTATCTTATGGGGAACTGGAAGTTTCCAAATTTTATTCCACATAGGATCTGTTGTGGTCGAGGGAGTCGGTTGAAGGGCACGATAAGCCGAGGCAAGAGAGAATGTGCCATTAGCACTCAGTCCCCAACAAATATCGTCCATGCTCCTGTCATCGGACCGAAGGGAGACTGCATGCAGTTGGCTAAGCACTTGAGGTGGCAGGAGGTTGGAAAGGACTTGCCAATTCCAGCCAGTATCAGGGGTCCAGTATTCATGCACACAATTGTAGGAATCCTGCAAGGAGATATCGGTAATGGCATACCCAAGAAGCGGGGATTCACCTAACCAACTGTCTCTCCAAAATAGGGTGCCTCTCCCATTGTAAACTCGAGCCCTAACTCCTTTCAAGAGCAAAGCTTTGGCCGCAACAATCCCCTTCCAAGCATTGGATGCTCTACCCTTCCTTTCGGATTTTCTCCGGACTGACAAAGCCCCGGAGATACTTTGCTTTCAGCATTTTTTACCATAGCTCATCCCGGCTCTTGAGAAGCCTCCAACCAACTTAGTCATGAATGCTAAGTTGATGTTTCGCATGCTTCAGATGCCTAGCCCGCCATATTCTTTCCTGCTAGTCATTATCGCCCAACTAACCAAGTGGACCCGGCGTTTATCTTTGCCTCCCTCCTAAACAAAGGAACGTATTTTCTTGTCTATTAAAGCACATACCGTCTTAGGCAGGAGGGTGGACTGCATCATATAGCTTGGCGTGGCTGCAAGCACTGATTTGGCTAGCACAACTCTACCTGCTTGGGTTAAGTGTTTTGCCTTCCACCCCACAAGGCGCCCCTCTATACTGTCGAGGAGAGCTTTAAACTGATCAGTCGTGGCACAGCCCGTGAAGGAGGGGACTCCTAGATACTTCCCTAAGCTGGAGGAGATCGGGATCCCTGAGTAATCTGAAAATCTGACCGCCAAGTCCGTCTCAACACCGGCGAACAGGAAGATAGTAGATTTCTGGAGGCTTATTTTATGTGCAGACATCATACAAAACTGGTCCATGCAATCCATGATCACCTCGATTTGGTCAGTTGTAGCCTCTGCAAAGAGAAGAAGGTCATCAACAAAAAATAAGTGGGATATGGGTGGACCATGGTTGGAGAGCTTTATGGGTTTCCATCTGCCTTTGGAGACCGCCGGACGCCTCTGCTTGGTTGGAACCAATCCAGATGCTTCCCATTCCAAACCACTGACATTTTTACAGTTTCAACACAAGTCATTATATTCTGGATCCAGGTGTCGGGTAGTCCTACTTGAGAGAGAGTATTTCAGATAAAAGGCCAGTGAAGTCTGTCATAAGCTTTCTCTAAGTCCACTTTGATCATCATAATACCTTTTTTTTGTTTTCTGTATCGCATCAAATTGAGGACCTCTTGATAGATGAGGACATTATCTGTAATCTGTTTGCCCGGGACGAAACTGTTCTGATTTTGAGCTATGAGGCTTGGCATGAGCTTCTTAAGCCGATTGGTTAATGTCTTGGTAATGACCTTGTAGCCGACATTGCAAAGGCTGATTGGGCGAAGCTGGGTGATATACTCAGGGTTCTTAGTCTTGGGAATAGGCTCCAGGAGAGTGTCGTTTATGCCCTCCGGAAGATGTCATGTCTGGAGAAACCCGGTAACATAATCACAAAGGGAGTCTCCAACAACAACCCAAGTTTTCTGGTAAAACCCGACGTGAAAACCATCCGGCCCCAGGGCCTTGTAGGGAGCCATATCGAACAGGGCCCGCTTAATCTCTTCTTTAGAGAAAGGAGTAGACAGAACATGTAATAGGTCTGGCCCAAGGGTTGGAAAGCCAGTTGTGTCGGCCACTGATTTTGTTGGGGGTCCTTCTGTCTCAAAGAGAGTTCTAAAAAAATTCCCAGCCATCGCCTCAAAGGTTGCCGGGTCTGTAACCCAAATGCGCTTAAAATTGAGAAGCCCCTCAATTCTTTTCCTACAGGATTTGACATAAGTAGCAGCATGGTAGAATTTAGTGTTGCGGTCTCCCGATCTAATCCAGTCCTCCCGGGACCGTTGAAACCAAAGCAACTCCTCCTGGTTCAGAATCGTGTCTAACTCTTTCTGGAGTTTTTTTTCCAGCTTCCTCAGGTGGGCATACCCTGGTTTGGAGATGGCCTCCTGAACCCCAGTAAGGCGAGCCCAGGTTCTTCTCTTGCACTTATCAATAAGCCCAAAAGAGTCTCGGTTCCATCTGTGTAGGCTAACCGCTAAGTTGTTATTATTTTCTATGAATGTGGCCGAGTTATTCCAGTTCTCGCTAATAAATCTGAAAAAATTTGGGTGGGTGGCCCAAGCTGCCTGATACCGAAACCGTCTTGTGGGTGGGAAGGACGGCTGTTTGTCGAAGGCTACAAGCACCGGAGAATGGTCTGAATGAAGTTTGGGGAGGATCTCAACACTGGCATGGGGGAAGCTTTCGATCCAATCCGTGGTGCACATAGCGAAGTCTAACCTGGCTCCTTTGAAAGTTTGAGGGGAATTTCCTCTTGTCCATGTAAATTTTGGTCCAGTAAAGCCCATGTCGACGAGGCCATGGTAAAAAATCCATGCATTGAAGGTTGTACTCCTTCTCGTGTTGAAGGTTGTGGGGTTGGACGTTTCCTGAGGGATTGAAACTGAGTTGAAATCTCCTACTGTTAACCACGGGGCTGTATCACTCACCACATCCCGGTTCAGGTCCTGCCATAAGTGCTTCCGAAGATGGGGCTGGGGACTTCCGTAAATTATAAACAGAAACCAAACTTGTTTTGTTGGGTTAGTTACTTCAATGTGCATAAACTGAGGGTGGGTTTTGAGGATACGGATGGTGTGACTGTCTTTCCAGAATAACCAGATGCCCCCATTGAGGCCCAGCGCTTCAACCCTGCACCACTGATCGAAATCCAAACTTTGACAGACCGCATCTGCATGATCACCACTACACTTTGTCTCAAGGAGCCCAAGAATACAGGGCTTGAAATTGCTCAGTAGATCCTTTAAAGTCATGAGGAAACTTTTAGACGAAGCACTGTTACAGTTCCAAATAATGATGTTATCAAAATTCATAAGAGAAAAAAAAATTGAGGAAAAGAAAACCAGGCATGGGCACTTGCAGACTGGCTGGAATGAGGGCTCGCAGAGGAGAAGTTATGCATCCACCTGGTAGGGGATGCCTTGCATGCCTGCCCCCTCGACGGGTAGTTCCTCTGGATCCCTTTCCTCTCCTTCAGTTGGGATCGGGTCCCCTTCGTCCTCTTCACAGGGTATGTCCTCATCCGATTGATCTGTGCTAGCAACCGAGCCACTTTCAAATTGAGGGCGGTGGCCACCCGAGGAGTTGGCCTCAAGACGGTTGTTTCGATGTGTTACCTGTTCCTTGCGGATGAAATTATGTTTGGTTGAACCCGTCACTACCCAATGGCTTTCCTCGGCAACTGCACAGTTAGGGCCCGATCTCCTTTCCCCGTTTGATAGACTATGGCTTTGCCTGAAATCTTTTGCCCCGCTGATTGTCGCTACAGCGCATGAGGGGGTTTATTAAAACTGTGTTAAGCTTTTCAAGAATTAACAAATGTTACTATTCATATGAATAAGATCTCAAATGGAAATAATTCTAAGAAAATTCGACACAAATAACGACAAATGAAAGTTATAAAATAATACCAAATGTTAACACCGTGAATTTATTTAGGTTCAAGAATAAATTTCTACGCCCTCAAGGCCAACAAACAACTCCCCATCGATGAAAGAAATTACAAACATAAGACTACAAATCAATTTCCAAGAATCGATAAGAAAAGAATAATTAAAAAACAATCGGACAATACTACAAATACCAGGTTTGAGTGAGACGGCGCTGATGGTAATATGGAGTGGGGCCATTTTATAGATACAAAAGAAAATCCCACATCAAACCGATGTGGGATTCATATTTGTTAAAAACAACAAATCTCCACCTTGATAAATATGCGAATCCCATCTCGAAACTTCTCTTTAACAAAAAAACTGCAACGCCTCCAAATGAGCTCAACGACGCAATCAAACTTTTACAATGTTGATCAAGTCTAAACAATGATTGAACTTAATCGTTGTCACCACCTTAGTCAACATATCCGTGCAGGATTAATACCGCCTTGATCTTCTCGAACCAAGACTCCACCTTCTTCAATGATTTCCCGCACAAAGATTAATTACATCATGCTTCGGTCCGCAGCATTTGATAAACTCGCCTTCGCTAAATGAATACGCTTCCGACCGCCACAAAACACTGTAATCCGTTAATTAACACCCAAATCATCAAGCAACCCTTGTAGCCATATTTGGCTCCTTTAATCGGCTTCTTCTGACGCTATATACTCGCTTCCCGCCGTACAAAGCCACCGCGACCAGAAGTAGACTTCCAACTAACTGGTGCTTTTGCAAGAGTAAACACATAACAAGTAGTTGATCTACGTTTATCAAGATCACTAGCATAATCTGAATCGCAGTATCCAACTACATGTGACCAACCATATCATCCTTCTCAAATATCAAACCAACATCTAAGGTTTTCTGAATGTACCTTAGAATCCATTTCACCGCCGCTAATGTTCTTTCCAGGATTATGCATGTACTGCCACATCCCAACCGCATGTGAAATGTCGCCTTTAGACATTACCCATAAAGATACATCAAGCTACCCACTACATTTGAATAAGCGAACCTTCGACAGGAGTATTCCCGCTCCTCTTCGTCTCAGATACCTGGAAGAATTAAGCTTGAAAATGAGGAGTGCTGTACTTATGTGCCTGGTCTCTCGCATGTTTCAAAGCGTCAGAGTACCTTCTTCAACATCGTCAGTTAAACAAAGTGTGCCCTTCACTGCCTCTCTCGCTATTTCCATGCCGAAGTCTTATTGGCCGCTGATCTTTCATTTCGAACTCCTTGCTCGATTCGAGCACTTTGATTTGCATATCTCCCCTTAATTCCTTGATACTATCAACATGTCATCAACATACGAAGGTATATGAAAGATCCATCCTGCAGCTTGAAAATACCTGGTAATTAAAATTGCTTATGGTGTAGTTCTGGCTATCGCCAAGACTGAACAAATCGCTTATACTTTACCTTGGCGATTTGCTTGAACCATATAACGATTTGTTCAATTTACAAACCCGATTTTCTTTTTCAGTAACTTTGAAACTATCTGTTTGAGATTATATAGATTTCCTCCTCCAAATCACCATGTAAGAATCTTTGTCTTCACGTCCATTTGAACTAGTTCCATGATAAGCGTGCTACTAAGGCTAACAAAATACGTATGGAGGAATGTTTCCTGACGGAGAAAATACCTCATTGTAGTCAATTCCCTCCTTACAGGCACAGCCTTTGGCTACCGAGTCTTGCCTTATATGACGTCATTCTTGCTTAAATCCTTCTTTCTGACATACACCCATTTGCGGTAATTTCATGCTTTCCTTTGGTAGTCTGGTAGCTTCAGTGTGGTCTTCCTGAATTGCATTTCTTCATCCATGTCTTTCTTCCACTTTTCTTTATCTGGACTACTATTTGCTTCAAAGAAAAGTCAGGGTATACCTTTTTACCGCAAATGCATGGCTTACCATATCTTCAAGCAGAAGCGAGTTTCCTAATCTCTTCTTGGCCTCTGATGGCAGTGTAGAAATACGCCTATTCTTCAGCGAGGTTCTTGGTTTGAAACCTCTTCCTGCCGACATACCTTCATGTGCATCTCTTGGTCTTCAATGGTTTAAGCGAAGTCGTGCGGAAACTCCACATTTTGATACCCTCCACCGCGGCGAGTCTTCCTCTGGCTGGCACGAAAAGTGATACCGACACTTTTTCATCATCAGTACCTTCTTGACATGGCGATTCATCAAAAGTAACATCCTGGTAGAAATAATTTTCTTCGAATGAACGCAGTCGGTATCCACGCCGGCACCGAGGGTAACTCCATAAACAATGCCTTTTTTTGTATGGATCCAACTTAGATTCCCTTTACATGATAATAAGCGGTGGAACCAAGGCCTACGTAAACCATCGCCAATCATTTGCGAGTTTTCCAGGACCATACACTCGAGGGTGTTTTGCCGTTTTAGTGCATTGATGGTAGACGGTTAATGAGATGACTTGCATACATAACAACCTCAGCCCAGAACTGTTTGCCCAAACCAGCATTGGACAACATACAGCGAACTTTCTCGAGCAAGGTTCGGTTCATGCGTTCTGCCCTGCCCCATTCTGCGCGGTGCATCTCTAGCGTAAAGTGCGAGATATGCCTTATGCTACGAGATATCAAGAATTGATCGTTTGGTATTGGCCTTACCATTGTCGAGATCAAATTACTTTAATCTTCCTCCACTGTCTGGTTTCTCCACCATTTTTCTTCCATACAAAAATGTTTCAAACACCTCATCTTTGGATTTCGACATATACACTGACTCTTACGGAAAGTCATCTGACAAACGTAACAAAGTAATGTTTACCTCCCAATGAAGCAGTCTTGGTTGGTCCCCATACGTCTGTGTGAATATAATCCAATATACCTTCAGTATTATGGATTGCGGTGCCGAACTTCACCCTCTTTTGCTTTCCCAGAACACATTGCTCGCAAAAATCCAGCTTGCAAGTCTTTGCACCTTCAATAATCCTTGCATGGCAGCGTTTGCGAGGAATTTCTCTCCGACATGTCCAAGTCTCGCATGCCATAACACGGACATCTATTCTTACATGCGGCCCGATCCTTTGCTTCTTTCATTGTCCCCGCTTCTTTGTCTTTGCCTTGATAAAGGTGCGGGTTGTTTCTCCACGATACCTTTCATCATCACAAGTGCTCTGAAACCTTTGAGAATCCATTTTGCATAATGATAGTGAAACCTTTTGACTCAAGGTTCCCAAAGAAATGAGATTCTTTTCAAGTTTCGGAATATCTAGAACATCTGTCGGCCTACTGGTTGACCCATCATAGATTCCTTCAAGCGATTGAACGTCCTATCTTGCAAGGTTGATTGTTTGCCCGGATAAACCTTATGCCCATCGGTGCAGTAAAGTTGAAGAACGCTCGCTGCGAAACGCATATGGAATGAAGCGGGCTGAATCACACAGCCGTTCGCCGATTACTGATCGATGACACACAACTAGTGAAAATCGAGCTTATCATCTTGACCGTACTTGAGATACACCCTTTCCTTTCTTTTAGCGACAGGCCAGTCTTTCTTCCAATGCCCTTTTTACGTGACAAAGGCGCATTCATCTTTTGCAAGTTGCCTTTTGACGAGATCTTCCTTCTCCACAGTTTCGGTTTTGATTTGACCTCAAACAAATTTGTGGGGATTCACGGTGAGCTCTGTGTTCTAATTTATCTTTTTTAAGTCTCATTTAAGATACCGGCCGAGTAGTTACTTAACTTTAAATGTTATTGTTTGGCTTCCGGTCAACATCTTAGCAATAAAGATGTTCATATTCATCAGGAAGGGAAGCAACAATATCAAGGCTTTATCAACATCACTTACTTTCTCGTCTAGATTCAATAAATCAGTTACTAATGAATCAAATATGGTGATGTGATCATTCATAATGGTAGCTGGTTTATACTGGAAGCGGTACAACTTCGTTCTCATATAGAGCTTGTTCTCTGTGCTCTTCTTCATGAACTTGTCTTCCATCTCCTTCCACAACTTGCTTGCAGACGTCTCCCTCATAAACGGATAATTCGGCTCCTTGGGAGCCTGTCGAATCGTACCACATGCTAGTGATTGATTCTTGTCCGATCTTTCATCAACATCTTAAAATTTTGTTTTCTTCTAGTCTGACATCAAGCTCCTGTTGGAAAAGAATATCTTGCACCTCACACTACCACATGCCAAAGTTATTGGTGCCATCAAATTTCTCCACATCAAATTTGGTATTAGTCACCATTGATCTTGATGAGAATCCTTTCGATGTAGAGGTTGATGTTGCACTAGATTCAAATTCTGACATTTCTACAACAAATAAGCATCCTTGTGGAATGCTAATATCCTCGATAGAATATTTTCGATGTGGAAAGATCGAGACAAAGGCTGCAACCATAGAGCCTTGCTGAAACTACTTCGGCCAAAAATGCCAAAAGCCGAAGAGAACCTTTTCTGATGTGAAGAATGGAATGCAACACTACAACCACGAGCATACTCGGCTATATGCCAGCTCATGATGCCGAATTATTTGGGAAAGTCGAATTGATTTCCCAAATTAGCACAAATGTTACTATTCCTTATGAATAGTACTTTCGGTAGAAATACTCGGCAAAACTACGATAAAATGCCAGCGGCTAAAAGCGAGAAAATAATGCAAATAAGAACACCCAGAAATTCTGAGGTTCGACAATAGTCTACCTCTCAGGCGTCAACGAGACAACCCGCAGTAAAAAGAGGTTACAAACTTAAGACCACAAATCAATTTCCTAAGGAATTGAGGCAAAAAGTAAATACCCAAAACAATTGGGCAATACTACAAATAGCCTTAAGTGGAGGGAAGAGGTGTGATTTAGAGAAGAGGGAGGGGGCCATTTTATAGGATACAAAAAAAAAGAAAATCCCACATCAAACCGATGTGAGAGGGGAGTAGTAACATTGGATGTGGTGGGGACTATAGGGACCACGTTGGGCTTCTTACCTTTTCGTGTCCCTAAGCCTGGCCCTTTAATTTTGCCTCCTTGTATTGGGTTTTGACTGGAACCCTGTCTTCCATGTTAGATGGGTTCCCTTGATCTCCTTCCCTTTCAACTTCCATGACAGCAAAAGAAGAGCCCTTTAATGTTTTACTGCTCATTTCTTGAGGGCCTCTCGAGCGATTGGTGTTTGTCAATTTTCCAAATCGATTCCCCTCGTTATCACGTTGTCCGCCAGTGATGGAAGGAGGACGTCGAGGTCTTCTTTTGGCAATCATCCAAGGCCCAAAAGGTTTCGTGATTTCGGGGTTAAAATCCAGTGGGTTGGCATTGACGGCAGAGACCCTTTCCATATTTGATTTTACATCGGAGCTTGCCTCGGCCTCGCCGGAATTCGCCATCCCCTGCAGCACTGGGGCAACCATGGCTGCCTCGCATGCCTAGGGACAGCCATCTTGTCTATGGCCATACATACCACACCCGAAGCAAATCATGTGAATGCCTTCATACTCCAGTCTACGAGTCCTCCGTCGTAGTCTGAACTTCGATACCAGAGGTTTCCTCAAGTTTACTTTGATGCAGATTCTGGCATAGTGCCCTCTTGAAGTCATGCTAGTGGTCTCATCGACCTTAATGGGGTGGCCAATCTTGGAGCCAATCTTCATCAAACAACTATGGTCGAAGTACTCGATTGGTAAGCATGGAATCCTTACCCAAACAAGGAGGTTTTCTAGGGTTTCCTATTAAGGATCGAAATTGGGCTGCCATTGCCTAACGGTTAGGTAGTGGTAAAAAATCATCCATGGACCCTCGTATTTGGCATAATCATAGTCGTCTTTGGAGGCAAATCTAGTAAGGAAAAAACTGTTATCGATGGCAATAAGGTCGATAGCAGCCTTTGGCTTCCAGAGGTCATGAATCTTTCTATGAAGTAAATTGTAGCCTATGGGTCGTCCTAGCAACCTAATTATTAGGGCTTTTTTGCCATGGCCGCCTGATTCTGCATTTTTTTTCCTTTGTCATATTGATATTTAGGCAATCCTCATTGTTATATTTTTGACATATATGCAAATCCACATCCCACATCGGTTGTGAAATGGGTTTGCTTGAAATTTAAAAACTATCAGGCTTCTCATATGAAATATTCAAAACTCTCCCACTTATTAAGACTATTTGTAGTATTACTACAGTGTTTGGGTATTTACTTTTCTGCCTCAATTTCTTAGGAAATTTGATTTGTGAGTCTTAAGTTTGTATTTTCTCTTTCATTAGTGGGGTTGTTCGTTGGCGCCCGGGGCGTAGGCTATTCTTAGGAACCATAAATGGGAGGAAATTTACGAAGTGTTCTTTATTTGGTATTATTTTCTTTTCATTTGTGAACTATTTTATATCGGTATTTTCTTGGGATATTCTGGCCGAGATCCTATTAACATGAATAGTAACATTTTGTTAATTGAGAGGAAAATAACAATTTTCTAACAATCAATCTCGAGCTCCAGGTATCTTTCAGCCCTCCTTCTGTGAGATGGTGTTATGCGGTCTTCCACATCGAGAAAAATGTTCCTTTAGACTTTGCATTTTGCTCTATAACTACAGT
Organism: Tetrastigma voinierianum; assembly: GCA_016808115.1. NCBI lineage: Eukaryota > Viridiplantae > Streptophyta > Magnoliopsida > Vitales > Vitaceae > Tetrastigma > Tetrastigma voinierianum. Next base: position 185,720 of record JAEQBH010002147.1, on the reverse strand, counting down.
GTATGCTAATGGTGCACGGCTGTCTGATCTTCCACATCGAAAAGACCTGACGAGATTATATTGGCATTCGATGACGGTATTGTTGTAAGCTATCGAAGGCGAATCGATGCGCCATCTCTGCAGCGAAGAGTTTATAAATCCAAAATCAATGGTGACTGCGCAGGGCTGATAATGGGCGCGATAGCCAATAACGGCATGTACGAAGTGGGTGTAGAATGACCTTTCGGCGGGCACGATATTGCACTAGAGCGACCAGTGACGATGGCGGCAGGCGAAGAGCGCCGATAGTTTAGCATGTCACGACCATTATGTCCTGCCAGAAGCTGAAATATCGTTTATGAAGAAGGCGTGCGCAGTAGCCCGTGAAGAAAGATGAAGAACAAAATTTACATGAAAAGAAAACGCGGCTGCTTCTATACGAAGCAGTTGCTATCGCTCGATATAAACAGTACGTATGAACCTGTCGCATCACCGATTTGATTCATTAATAGCGACTGTCTAAATGAAAATGAAACAAATGTGACAAACTTTGTGTGTTAGCTTCCCTTCACGATGGTATATGAGCATCTTGTGTGTATGTTGGTAGGAAAAGCCGATAAAGAAGTAACTGCGCTCATATTCTAATGAAGTCAGAAAAAGATAAGTGAGGCTGCGGAAGCTCAGCGAGAAAAAGCGAAGCCCACAACTGACTGAGCAAGTAATCAAAAAACCCGAAAACGAGGAAGAAAGAAAGATCGATCAAGAACAAACTTCACATGTGCCTTTGTCTGAAAAAAAGAAGGCATTGAAAAACTGTCTGAAAAACTACATAAGAGGAAATGGTGCATCGAGGCGTGTGTGGCACAGATGACAAGTCAGAGCCCTTTCGGCGGCTATATCATCGATGAAGCAATCGAATGTTCACGTCAGTGTTCAGCGCCATTCCGCATGTGTTCGAGAAGAGTGGACCACCAGACTACGAGAAGGCAGGCTGGTGAGTGATGACTAAATACGGAAGACAATCAACCTTGCACAAAGATAATTGAGATGCGGATTCAGTAAGACTGAGAGATCATGATAGTCATTGAAAGTGGCGACGAATGTTCGAGCGAAAAATCATTTCTTTGGAGCAGCAGGTGGCATTTCGCTATCGTATGCAAAATGAACCACGAGGATTGTTCCGCAGCAGATGAAAGTATCGGGGCTGGCATGCTATCAAGCCGGCTGCAGCCGGTGAACAGCGCTAGCAATATCGAAGCGGTACAAGTAGCGAATGTCAGGTGCATGGCATATGAACGCAGACATCTTGGAAGGAAAATGTTTAAAGCGTTCAGCTATCTGGGTGTCGAAGATAACCAGTACAGCTGAACACTGCGGCAATGTGTTACGGGAAGCAGGGGGTGAGACCGACAGCTGCAATCATCTTGAAGGCCACCGGGTATATTTGCACCTGGCGTATGAGGAACGACGAGGCTGGCGCTCGCGGGAGGTAAGGCATACTTTTGTTGCATTTGTTGATGACTTTCCCGCTAAGGCTGGTGGCTATACGCTTGAGTCAAAGATGGTGTTTGAAAACATTTCTTGTGGAAGAAATGATGGAGAACATTCCAGGATAGGAAGAGGAAGATTAAGGAAATTTTCCGTCGGCTTGGTAGTCTGAATATCGAAATGATCAATTTTCTTATTTTTGTAAGAGGAGGCGCTCTCTCGGCACTTTACGATCAGAAGGCTCACCGCGTGATGAGAAGGTGGCGAGAAGCACGTAGTCGAGGCGCTAGCAGGAAAGTTGGTGTAATGCTGGTTTGGGCGGATGAAGTGTTATGCTGTGCGAGTCATACTCATTAACCATCTGCCGTAGGTGCCAAATGGCAAGCACCCTTGGAGCATGCAGAAAACGTAGTGATGTATGTTAAGCTGCGTGTGTTCAGTTTCCAGCACTTATTATCTGTAAAGAATCTAAGTTGAATCGGTAAAAAAAGCATTGTTTATGGGAGATTTGCAGTGGCTCAGGGATGCGGCTCACAGTGTCTGTCTTCGAGAAAGAAATTGACTATAACGAGATGTTACACAATGATCTGCCATCTTGAAGAAGGCTGGCTGGAATGGAAAATTAATGGAGAACCACACCTAATAACTTGAGAGGAAAAACTGCTTGCGCGATGAAAGTGCAGTGGTCGGTTGAACGACGGATTAAACGTTGAACTCGGCGACGAAAACATGGCGGTGTTGAAGGTTTCAAGCGAAAGAACGTCATCAACAACATGATTTACCAATTACCATCGGCACAGAAAGGAAGACCAAAGAAAACTGCCATTTAAAATATGGTGGCTTATGCATTCAGTAATAGTTGATGGCAATATGCTATAGTTGTGCAAGGCCTGACATTTCACATGCGATTGGAATTTGTGAAGGTACATGCGTAATCACGGAAAAGAACATTGGCAAGCGTTGAAGTAGTTCTAAAGGTACATTCAAAACCTTAGGTGGGTTTTTGATGTTAGAGGATGATATGGTTGGTCAGCATGTAGTTGGATACTGCGATTTAGATTATACTGGTGATCTTGATAAACGTAGATCAACTACTGGTTATGTGTTTACTCTTGCAAAAACACTAGTTAGTTGGAAGTCTACTTTACGATCGGCCGATGGCTTTGTCTCTGACGGAGTGAGTACGTAGCGTCCTTCAGGCGATTCAAGACGATATGGCTACAAGGGTTGCTTGATGATTTGGGTGGTGAGAAGCAGGTTCTACGGTGTTTTGTATGACAGTGAGCGCTATTCATTTGAAGAACCAAGTTTATCATGCACGGGCGAAACATATCGATGTGAGGTATCATTTTTGTGCGAAATCATTGAAGAAGGTGGAGTCTTAGTTAGGAAGATCAAGCCCGATGATAAATCTTGCGGATATGTTACAGGCTAAGGTGGTGGCCGATCAGTTCAGTCATTGTTTAGACTTGATCAACATTGCACAAGTTTGATTGCGTCGTTGAGCGCATTTGGAGCGTTGCAGTTTTGTTAAAGAAGTTTCGAGATAGGATCCTTTCGTTGTCAAGGTGGAATTTGTTATATTTTGACATATACCGTCAGCTCACATCGGTTGTGAAATGGGTTTGCTTGAAATTTAAAGCCTATAAAAGGGGCTTCTCCTTATGAAATATTCACACCTCTCACAGCTTCACTTAAAAATTGTTGTAGTATTCACTAATTTGTTTTGAATTATTTCTTTTTGCCTGTTCTTAGGAAATTGATTTGTAGTCTTAAGTTTGTATTTTCTCTTTCATTAGTGGGAGTTGTTCGGTGACGCCCGAGGACGTAGGCTATTCTTGGGAACCTCGTAAATTCTGATCTTTACTATTTTGGTATTATTTTAATTTTAGCGTCATTCTTTATATGAGTGTTTTCTTGGGTATTTTAAATTTGAAGTTACTATTACATGAATGGTAACATTTGATGGTGGGGAAAACTAATCCGGATTTTCCCAACACTTATCCATGTCCTCAGAGCAGGCATCTTCTTCATCATCCGCCGGTGATCGCATCCTCACGCCAAGTTTCTCGATCGTGCGCGAAGCTTATCTGCGAGCGATGTGGATTTGCGGGGCGGGGGCTTTGTTTGTCATCTCCTCATCATGGGCTGGGGATCAGCCCCAGAATGTTTCTTACCCGCCTGACCTTCTTGTTACTCCAGATCAAATTATCCTCCTCTTCATCAGGCCGGCGTGGGGATTTGTCATCGGAGAGAGGAACAAAGCGGCGCCGGGCCAGGCACTGTGACGTTATAAGTATTATCGTATTAGGTTGTTAACAAGTTTGAATCAATGTAAGAACTTAACTCACCTATTTTTATCGGTGGGTTGTATTGATCTTTAATTAAAGATATATATATATATATATATATATATATATATATATATATATATATATATATATATATATATATATATATGTTCTAATCTTTTTTGACATCGAATGAATGGCATTATGAATTAAAAACATCAGTACATAATACGGTTTTGAATGAGCAAAAAAGGGAGTCATTAAACCATGAGATGGCATGCGTAGCAGCATTACGGCAAGAATATGGGCAGCAACATTGTTTTGCCTCTTAGTAAAAGCCACAGAAAAATAATGTTCTCCTTGTAAAGAGATGGCAATCCTTGATCAAAACACGAACTCACTTAAATTAACAACTCGATTATAAGCTTGAACTGCGGAGTGATGCATTTCAAATATCACTCGCTTCAAAACCCGTACACCGCTTTCGATCCAAGACAAAGCTTCCCGCAAGCCCAAAGTTTCGTGCTCCCTGACTTGAAATAAGCCATTCACTACCTGAGAGGCGACATGAAGAAATAGTCCTTATGAATCATGAACCACAATTCCCCAGCTCGATTTGCCTTCCTCTCGAAAGACAGCCGCATCAATATTCCATTTTTACAAAACACCGGAAGAATTGTTATAATGTTGCTGAGCAGGAAGGTGCAACAGCTGTGATTTAGCGCTCTCTTGAATAGAGATCCAATCAAGCAAAAATTCAGAGCGAATAAGCGATTCTCATTCGCGGTCCGCGAGAAACCGTTCGGTCTGGGTGTTCACGTTGGATATATATGAAAGCCTGCTGCCGATTTTCCACATAACCTCCGCATTTTGGTTTTTATCAGTTTAAAGAACCATTCTACAAGGCTTTCAGAAGTGTTAACCATAGAGTCAATCAAATCGAACACCTTGATTTTGACGACGAGGATATAGCAAAAGAAATGAGAAATGATATTGTGCCCACGATGTTGGCGAGGGCCGTTGGCGCAAAAGACCGGAAAACAGAGCATTGGTACCGCGCGACCAGTTGCCAGCTTAGTGGGGAGGCTGTTGTGCGGTGCGGTTGAGGAGGGCCTTTGATTCGTGCCACGGTAGGGTGATTCGGAATCAACGATATTTGTTCCTATACTCCTACCTTAAGTAGTCAAGCTACGTAGTATGGCCGGTCTGGTCGAACACGGGGATGGGTTTTCATCCCACCGAATGATTAACGTGTTTTTTGAAAATGGTGAGACTTATGTTTGGATTTTGGATTTGTGGTTAAAAACAGGGAGTTGGTTGTTCAACTGGATAACTAAAATAAGCTTATTGAAAGTGTAAAATGGTAACCTTGAAGGCTTGGGTGTAGCTTGATAACATGGGGGTATTAAAGTGTCCTCGGGTTATTTCCTTGCATTAGGGCTAATGACATATAGTCAAAGCCAAAACCGGATCTTTGTTTAGCTATAAAACCTAACCTGGAACCGCTCTATTTTGAGTCAGAATCAAATACTAAACGTCGATGTCCCGATGGAGTTTGAAACCCTAGCATTCAACCTCGTTTCAATGGCTGCGTAAATGACATCTAAAGAATATCGATTGCATCTACCATTGAAGTACGTGAACCACTAGCTTTATGACAAGTATTGGCCGAAGAAGACATTAAATGGCATTACAAACCCTAGTTTGGAAAGTTTGGGCCATAAATACGTGCAACATCATTTAAAGCATGAGGACAACTGCAGTAACTTCCCAAGGCCAAGCCCTTGCTCTCTCTTCAAGGCTTTGGGGCTTAGCCAAGCATCCAGTTGTCATCTCAAGGTGTGTTTGGCAGCCGAGAAAATGAAGAAAGAGGGAGAGAGAAGAGAAACAAATAGAAACTAGAAATGAAAAGCTAAAAACTTGCATAAAAATGGAAAAGTTAGGGTTACAAAGTTGTAGGGGAGCTTATATAGCCAACCCCAAGGTGTGAAATGACAAAAATGCCTAAAATATGAAATTACAATAGGGATAAAATGGTAATTAATCAAAACGTGGTCGTTTGGAATCAAAAATATCAAAAACACAGGGGCTGGGATTTCGCTATGCAGGGAATTTCGCTAGCATAGCGAAATTATTAAAAAAAAAAAAAAAAAAAAACTGAAATTTAGCTAACATAGAAAAATTCTAAGGGCATGAAAATAAAATTTCGCTATGAGCATTAATTTTAAGCTAGGCTAGTGAAATTTAAGCTAGCTTAGAAAATTTTACATATAGCAAATTTAAGCTAGGATTGAAATTTTGCCAAATCCCAGTAATTTTAAGCAATGCATAGCGAAGCAGTTTCCTCTGCTTTGCCCCAGCACCTTTAAGTGACCTTTCATTAACTCGAGCCGCATTTCTTCATTTTGGTTGATGAAATGCTGTGAAATCTCGACATTCACACCAGCTTGATATCAACAGAAATTATTGGTAGGCATGCAAAACTAAAATTACCAAAAACAAACTCGAAATGGGATCGAGTGGTACTATAAGTGGACTGCACATGTCAATTAGCTCGATTAATATGATTAGTCTTAAAAAGCACCTGAAAACCTATCTTGAATAGGGCTCAAAATAGCACTTTTTGGGCACTAATCCACTGGCAAAACACGTTGCTAGTCCCTTAGCAATGCTAAAACAATAAGAATTTATGCATCTTTGTGCTTTTTGCAAAAGAGTGTATATGGTTCAAAAGTGTATGTACGGATGGAAACTACCTTTAAAATGAACAATTTACACCTGTCTGAAGCAAACATGAAGAACAAAAACCATATAAGAACTAGCTTTAAGGCAGCATCGGTTCCAAGGAAGTCAACCTGAACTTCCACCAAAATCTAATTGTTCCTAAGGTAACCAGCCGAGCTGACCAAATTTGCAAAACTAATTCCTCTGACTCTTCTTGCGTGTAGCTTTAAGCTGTTGACCAACCTAAATGGGATAGCTACACTCTTATTTCTTTGTTGGCTCACATTATGTGGTGCAATGCTAAAACTCGACTTCACCAAAGTCAAATGTAGCAGTCCACCCCGATGACTCCCAACCAATTTAAGGTTTGGGCATGGCAAGGATCGCTTGACCACAAACTACTGCAGGGCTTCACCGGACTTGAATGGCTTGAGAGTGGCACTATAACACGTAAGCTCTACCCATCCACCCGTGTAGCGAGCACTAAGTCGATGGCTCCCAACCAGTTGGCTTAGGGCACCGGGCTTTGAAGGCTTTCGCCATATACCCCTCGGACCGTGCTCGGGTTTCAGGGCAAAGCGTCACGGCTTTTATTCTTCTTTTCTTCTTTTCTTTTTCTTTTTTTCTTTTTCTTTTCATTTGGAAGACTACATTGGTCTTCATACATGGAAGTAACGCAAACCTATTATGGGTCATCAGTGAGATCTAAGGCACACTTTGCAAAGTGAAAAGAAGGTAAATAAGCTTCTCAACCTATTGGTACAATGGGTGTGCAGTGTGTGAATTAGCTAAAGAGGGAATGTTCAAAGTTGAATATACTGGAACTTCAATTGACCAAAAACTAAATCATGCATGGAGATGTTCTATCATTAAGGTAACAACCAGAGCTTCAATTTTTCAATTCAAGGCAAGAGTCGGAACACAAATCACGAGCAAAGTGATTTGCAAAGTGTAATGCTTGCTTAAATAATGCTATAAAGCTTTTGATATAACCAAAATGGCTAATACATGTAATATGGCTAAACATAAAAAAGTATCTCTTTGCCTACTATTAGCTAATACATGAATCCTATACAAAATGAGTAGGTAGTTGATAAAGTTGAAAACTGTACAAGAACATGATAGAAGACACTCTAACTCTAAGCTTTCACTCTGACGAAGTATAAAACATGCCTCGTTGGATAGGAAAGCTAGAGAAAGGAGACAAACCACCTCACTCTCACGGTGGTGGTGGATGTGGCCAGTGGATGCGATGCTCTTTGCGGTATAACATACAGCATGTCGATAGAACAACTTGTGGACCCGATCTCGATGTGTGAGCTGGGCGGGAGGCAGGGTGGCTCATGATACGTAGAAGCATGGCATGGGTGTAACACGATTGAATACACATTTGAGTAATAATTATAGTAGAATTTAGCACATCTAAATCTAAGTTACCCACAATTGGCATAGGATGGAAATTGCTTTTAATATCTTCTATGTTTTTAGACTTGTGCGAGGTCTTTCGGGTCTAGAGCGTGGGTGTACGAGGATGTATGTCAGGGAAGCCCCGATATAGGCATTAAGGATACGGGCGAACAATTGATGAAGTCTCGGGAACTCGGAAATACAAGGAAGCACCCAGGAGAAGGGACCAAAATTATGCAGTACAACCCATTATGCAGAATTTTAACTTATAAAAAATTAGCGTGGGCACATTGTACGGTCTGACCCATTGTCACCAGGAGATGTGACTTGCATAAAAAATTGACGTTAGGCGAGGTATGCCGGTGCATCACTAACGTAATAAAATTTTCAGTATATGAATTGCGAGATTGGGCGAGTCGTCGATCTGCGAGGGCCATTCCTGTCAATGAACCAAAAATGGGAAAATCACGTGGAGGGGTATAAAAGCAAAGAGGACACAAGTAATGGCGGTTTTGACTTCTAAGGTTTAAGTTTGAAAGGAAAAGTTTCTCTCCATTTTTGAGTTGGAACTTATAGATCCAGATTTAAGATTTCTTTTATATTGGAAGTTTTAGATTCAAGCGTTTGTAATCTTTCAGCAGAAATACTTATCTTGCTTTAAATCCTAATATCTCTTATTCATCCATCTCAATTTTACAAGTGAATTCTGATTTCCAAGAGTCTTTATTTTTTTTTTTTTTTTTATGATTAATGCTCTTTAATTATAAATTGTTTTTTATAAGTTTTATGGGTTCTAAACCACTTCTTCTTTGTAGGAATCCATGGAAACTTACCACAGTTAAGGTATAATCCCTCAATTCCTCTTTTGATCTTCAATGGATTGTGTAATATTAATCACTTGAGGCGGGGAAAGTTGTAAATCCTTAGTTGGGCATATTCTTGACAGCGTGTTAACGGTATCCTCGGTACACGCGTTGGTAGCAACATGAATGTAAGCTAAAGGTTCGTAGTAATTGAGAACAAGTGCTTAGTATTATAAGTCATCTTTATTTTCAAAGAGCATACAAGATAAATCCTCCGTGGCCAGTTTATCAATGGTTCTAGATGAGTTTATAAAACAAGAGTGGGACTTATGATCGGGGTAGTGGAACCCTAAAAATCGACAATTGTCTTTCTATTTTAAACATTCAAAACAATCAACCATTCGATCCTTCGACACAACCTTACAATTCTCTTTTTAAATCATACTTATTGGAGAATAACTCTATTGGTCGAGTAAATTAGACAACTCATATGGAGATAATGTTTGTGGATTCCCATGATGTGCAATGCTAGACAATATTTGTAATTCCTACGGCTTGGGAATGCAGTGCATCAAATAAAATTAAGCCTAGTCTCCCACAAAGTGCTATCAGTCTCAATCTGAATTAGACATTATAATTGATTTGAAATAAAACCAGTTCTAATTTTCTTTTTATTTTTTTTTATTTTATTTTGTTTTGTTTTAAGTGAGAAATCTCAGTGGGTGTTTCTTGGACGAAGTAAGCGTAGTGCATATCGGTTGGGCTGCAGGCTTGGCGGCCAGGCTAGTAGATAGTGCCCACCAGAAACTCTGAAGATCCGTAATAAGCGAGTTTTCCGGATAACATTTTACCTCAAATGGATCATCCTCGGAGACTCGACACCATGTATTTAATGAAAATGCTCAAGGGGATTCCTGGCGACCCACAAGGATTTCATGAACCTCCCACAACATGGAGGTGATGTCACATACCAGAGTAATACAGACGAGAGGAAATGGTAACTTCGGCCAAAATCAATATAGAGTTCCCCACCTAACTCCTTTGCCCTAACGTAGAAAGAACCCTTGAAATTCTACAACCTCAAGGACCACAACCAATTCTTATGTCGCCTTAGGAAGAGGCGATCAATTTCGATGAAGTCGGAAATGAATCCGTCTTCTACGCGTATATCGAGGTTAGTCGAGAACGCTGCCTCATTCATGAGGACTTTGAGGATGTCTGCGATTGCATTCCTCTCCAGCAGTTCACCTCTCCACATAATACATTTGGTTTTATTTCCTTTTGCTTTAAAGGAAGGCCAAAATCAGTTCCATTCCTTGCACGAATTTAATCTTTCGTGGGAAAACATACGGAACAAATTCCTCGATAAGTTTTCCCTCACACGCAAATACCAATACCCTCATGCGAGCAATTCAAAACTTTTCTGAAAAGCCAGGTGAACCCTTCGCAGTGGTATGGGAAAGATATAAGGATCTCGCCAGTCTTTATCCACTCGTCATGGGTTGGATGTTAGACAAAATTTATGCCTTAACAAAGCCGAAAGTTATCTTTAAGTAATAAGCGATCGTCGAATGATGTGTCTTAGGAGAATTTTATGAAAGAGTGCTGGGAAGCAATTCCAACTTTTTTGACACTATAGCGAGGAATGCTCGAACTTGGGAGACTAACACTTAGACCTTTGCTAAAGTGCATAGCACATCCGGTAAATTGTGGAATCCGCCTTTAAGAAGAATGATGAGTTGCAAGCCAAAGTGCCAATTTAACAAGGAAGTTAGAGGCCATAGAGATGAAGGTGAAGCGAGGTAACTAGTGTGCCTCAGTACCTCGATACCAAATGGACCTAGTAGAGGAACCATACATTATATCATTATTTACACACGTAACCATTACTTGCCCGAATCTTCCTCAAGTTAAAGGAGCCATTCAAATGAAACTGACGCCCTTAACTACCAAAAACCTTTCAATTCCCCATACTACGAAACTTATAATCCTGGGTGAAATGAGCATCCTAATTTGCATTTGGAGAAATGAGGAGAGCTAGCATAACTGCCAAACAACCAAGGCCCCCATTATCGAAAACCAAGGTTTCCCAATTCAATTCCTCCATTTGAGAATCAAGGCCCCGAAAGTTTGGAAATTCTAATCAAGGTCATCATCCACCGAACCAAGGGAATCAAAGCTCCGCGACCTTACTGACCTCCACGTAAGAAGTCTAGAGGACATAGTAACACGGTTCGTCGCAATTGACAATCCCGCAATTACGAACTCGAGCGCTGAATGATGTGAGATCTCAGATAACCAAGTTAACCTCGTCCATAGGTAGCATTCAACAAGAAAAAGGGAAACTTCCATCTCAACCCATTCAAAATCCACAAGGGCAAAATAGTGTAGGAAGTTCAGGACCAATTGAGGGTACCTTTGAACATTGTAAAGAGAACATCCATTTACTCTCCCGAAGTGAAAAGGTAGTTGACAAACCATTCAAACTAAAGACCAACTCAAGTCTCCAAGTGAATTATTCGAGAGGATGGGTTAGCGAGACCAAGCGTCTCATGTCACGTCACGAATGATGGTGATGATCAACCAAAGGGCGACAAGTCTACCCATATCCTCGGCTCCATACCCACATAGATTGAGACGCCAAGAAAGTGAATAACCATGCTGAAATTTATGAGTTGTTTAGAAACTAAGTAAAATTAGACATCCCCTTTGGATGCCATTAAGCAAATTCCATCATAGCTGCAAAATTTTAAAGGACTTATGCACGCGGTAAAAGAAATTAGGTGTCAACAAAGGGAAGGCATTCGCGACGAACAATCTACTTCCCTAATTCGAACAACTATCCAAAATACAAAGACCTGTGAAGTCCTACTATTTCTATAGTAGTGGGAAATTCAAAGTTAGGCATGCTTTAGTGGATTTAGGGGCAAGTACAATATGTTGCCGCACTCGCATATGTGGACCTAGGTCAGAGAATTGTAGCCAAACCAGTCACCCCTCCACCGGGTCGATCGTAGTGTGTAAAATTCCTGGGGAATAAAGAAGGATGTTTTCGTCCAAGGGACAAATTTACTTCCCGTGGATTTTGTTGTGCTCGACACTCAACCTCGTGGCGACCGCGAAACTCCATTCCCAAGAATTTCGTCGACCATTCGCAACCGCTAATGCCATTATACATTGTGGGGAGGGCCTAATGACACTATCGCTGGGTAACATGACCGTTAATCGAATATTTTCAATGTTAAAGGAATGGGTAGATGAAGAAGATATTTGTGAAATTAACATGGCTGATTCCGTGGTACAAAATACTCGATAATGTCTCACATGATGATCCTCTTAAGTCATGTTTCGTCACCGAAGCTTGAGGAGGAAGTGACTACACCGGAGTCGAGTTTCTACACTCTTTAATCGAGCATAAAGATGTATTGAAGTTAATGGGGCGGGCACCTAAATTTGAACCTTTGCCACCAAACGAGGATAAGACATTGCCTTCGAGGAGAGGCCACCTAAGCTCGAGCTAAACCGCTACCAACACATCTCAAATATGCATCTTAGAGGAGGACACTTTTCCAATAATCATATCTTTCCTCCTTAGACTTGACTCAAGAAACTCAACTTTTGGAAATATTGAAAACCCACAGGACTTTAGTTCGATAATCGCAGATATTAAGGGAATTACCTCGATTCGCACACATAGAATTCACTTAGAAGCAGGGATGTTAAACCTTCTAGGCAAACTACGTAGACGAATAACCCAATAATGAAAGAAGTGGTGAAGAAGGAAGTTTTAAAACTCTTAGATGTAAAGTTATTTACCCCATTGCGTATAAGAAGTGGGTTAGTCCAACACGTAGTTCCTAAGAAGCTCCGGGAGTCACCAGAGGTCAGCTAATGAAAAATAATGAGCTCATTCCCACTCGTGTCACTTCGTGGATGGAGGGTGTGCATGTGATTATAGAGTTTAACGCAAATGAAAGACCATTTTCCTCTTCCGTTTGTTGATCAAATGCTAGAGAGTCAGCAGAGCATGAATTTTATTGTTTTCGATGGGTACTGTAAGTACAATCAAATTGAGATAGCTTTGAAGATCAAGAAAAACTACATTCACTTGCCCCTCGTACCTTCGCCTTTAGGAAAATGCCCTTTGATTCATGCAATGCACCGAACTTTCCAACGATGCATGATGGGAATCTTCGCTGACATGATAGAAATCATATCGAGATTTTCATGGACGACGCCTTTTGGTGACTCATTTGAGAACTGCCAGAGAACTTACGTAGGTTTTAGAGAGGTGTCAAGAGAAAATCTTGTGTTAAATTGGGAAAATGTCATTTCATGGTAACACAAGGAATTGTCTTAGGACACATAGTATCAAAGATGGAATCTGAAGTTGATAAGGCCAAAGTCGGGAGCCGATTTCCAACCTACCTACTCCTACGCTGTTAGAGACATAAGGTCATTCTGGTCATGCCGGTTTTTATAGGGTTTATAAAATATTTTAGTGCTATATCCGACCCTTATGTACTTTGCTTGCCAGGATGTCCCTTTCACATGGTCACAAGCTTGTGACCTTTGCTCACTAAGCTGAACATGCTAGTGTCACCACCCGATCATGCGGTCCCAGGTGGGACCTTCCATTTGAATCATGTGCGACGGCCCAGTGATTATGCCATAGGAAGTTGTGTTAGGGCAGGAGAGGCAAGGCTTTTGTCATTTACTACGCCGATAAGACACTAGACTGCCTTGGGCGACTACACGACCAGGGAAGGAGTTTCTAGCGTGGTTTGCTCACAGAAAAATTTAGGTCATATATTGTTGGTTCTCCTGGCCAGGCCATCTTCCACCATCAAATACAAAGTACTTGCTCTCTAAGCGAGGATACAAAACCCCGTCAAGCCCCAGGTGGATTTTACTATGTCAAGAATTCAACTTGACCATTAAGGATAAAAAGGGGGTTGAGAATGTGGTCGCTGACCATTTATCTAGCAGTTCGAGAATCTGACTCCATGCTTGGCATACGTAGGTGAGCTTTCACGATGAGCAACTCTTTGCTCTTGTTCATTACCCATAGTACATCTGTGACATTTGTGAGACTACCTCGTAAGCGGCGATTCGGATCGATGAGACTTCTCGTGAAAAATTTTTGACAAATATTAAAAATACTACTTTGTTAGGTCATATCTATTAAATGCGTCGAGATCAAATAATGAAGATGTGTTTTGATAGTGACGAGTGAGGATTTTAACTTTGCCGATACGAAGCTGTGGAGGACATTTCTTTGTCAGCAATGGAGACAAGATTTTACTGCTTCAGGTTTATTGGCCCACCTTATTTAAGAAGTTGTTTTAATTTACATGGCTTGTACTCAGTGCAGCTGACTAGGGAGGGTCACAAAACGAAACATGATGCCTCTTAATTTTAATTATTGAAATTTTTTGATTGTTGGGGTATAGACTTCCATAGGGCCTTTCCCCCTTCTTGTGGGTATCTCTACATTTATTATACATTGATTACGTATCTAAGTGGGTTGAGGCGATTCAGCGAGAACCCCGATGACCTGAGTTGTTTGGAAATTTATAAAGAACATATTTTTCTCGTTTGGAACTCCTCGTGCGATCATTAGTGATGGTGGTTCCATTTTTGCAATCGATCTTTAATCTGTTAAAAAAATGAGTCACCACATAAAAAGTAATCAACGAGCTTACAGCCCCTGAGGACTAATGGTCAAGGTTGAACGTAATAGGAATGAAAACATATTTTGGAAAAAACGGTTGCCCCGAATCGCAAAGATTGGTCACTCCGTCTTCTGGAGTGCTCTCTGAGCCCCTCGTGCTGCCTTTAAAGCGTTCTTGGTATGTCTCCCTATAGGCTGAACATGGAAAACACCCATTTGCCCGAGTAGAGATGGAACATCGGAGCTTCTTTGAAATTGTCAGACACAATTACGTCCCAACTTCAGCGGGTAAGCGGCGCCTATTAAACTAAATGAACTTGAAAGAAGCTGTGGCGGGAGTTGTATGAAAGCTCGAATTTACAAAGGGCGGCTCAAAGTTGTTCATGACAGATCCATTGCCGGAAAACTTGAACCCGATCAAAAGGTCTTCTTTATCTGACTCAGATTGCATCTATTCAGGGAAAGCTCGCTCTGTTGGGTGGCCCATTCATCGTTAAAGGTGAGTTGTCCCTACGGATAGTGGAGATCGAAAATCGAACCTTTGGAAAATCCTTCAAAGTGAATGGCCGATCTAAACCATTCCTTGAGCATCTCGATGCACACCGAAACACGGTGAAGATTTGGTAGATCGCTCTGCGAGCCTGCTCCTTCAAGTAACCTCATTCTCCACTTGTTGTAAGCTATATAGTTTTGATTTTATTTTTATTCTTTGCTTTCTATTTTTTTTTATTGTTTTACTTCAATTGCTTTTCGAAATGAAAATAAAAATCGTGGGACTCTTGTTTCTCCTCGCCTCCGTATCATTTGTGGAAATTTACCCTTAGTTTCTATCATTGAGGACAATGCTTGTTTGTTGTGGGGTAGGTGTGCATTGGGTTGAAACGTAACTATCGCTCGTTATATGTTGATGGGTCAAATTTTTCGAATATGCCTCTTTTATGGTATCATGCATCCTAGTCTTTATGGAACATCTTGCCTGATTGGAAAATGATCAAGACAGTGGCGCCTCCTTGCATACATGGATTCGTAGTGTCTCATCCCTTGCACCCATTTTGAGCTTAAAGTTTGTCAAGTTTATTTGAACCTTAGAATGGGATTTGTGGAGCAGCGGTGGATCTTATGAAAGAGATTGAAGGTATCCAAAGAATAGTCTGATGACTAAGTCTACGAATGCGATCAGTTGTGGAAATTGAAACGAAAAAGTGAACATGCGTGGCTTCCCAGGGATGAAGAAGCGGTTGGAAGGTCGAAAATGTATAGGTGGCACCCTTGTTCCAAAGTGAAAAATATATATATATATATTCAAAAAAAAAATCGAGTTGGGAACAAGTGTGCCGTACGACTTAAACATGCGAGTGCAACTAAACATGTCTTAGGTACAACTTTGCTAAAAGCGAGCGGTGGCTAAATTTGTACCGGTACAACTTAAACTGTCTTAGGTACAACATTCAAAAGGAGTGGGCGTGGTAAGGTTAATCTTAGGTACATCATTAACATGTCACCAGGGTACGGCCCGATCAGATTTGGGCGAAGGGTTTAACTTGCAAAACTTGGCACCTCTTCACATTCCAAATGTTTTTGACATTCCATAGCTAAGCCCTAGCTGTTTGCTCTCTCACACAAGCATCTCCGAGCTCGATTGATCTGCCAGGGTTCCCATTGTCCAGTTCCGGATTGTTTGTCTGCAGTCAGTGTACAAAAGTGGTAAGCCCCTACAGATCTTTACTAGCATTGTTGGTTTCCTCTTGGTTACACATGGAGTTGTTTTATTGGATTTGGTTGGTATTGTTCTGTACTTGGTGGTCGGGTTTACTGGCTGTCGGTATGGTAGGAAAAATGTTGTCGATGTGCATAGGGCCGGCCAGAGTCTTTGTTTGAGACAGGGTTTTCGGGATCGATGATATATCTGGGCCCATCACAGGCCGCATTGCTATCATAGCCATTTCTATGGCGCGTTCTAAATATCGGGAGGAAAGGCATCCCGGTTCCTCTATGGGACAGGCGTGAAGACGGAAATCGATGCCTCGGTAGGTCAGGGAAAGGGAAAGCAAATTGCATCCTCTTCGAAGTGAGGAATTATCGACAGGTGATGATGAAGAAATAGAGAGCGTGTTTAGAGGATGCGAGGGGAGAGCACGAAAAATGGGCCGGTCCCGATTGCAAATAGGGTTTCCCTTTGCGCGGAGGGTGGGGTGGGCGCATATTCGTCCCATCAGGAGGATTATCGGGAAACGAGGAGAATATGCATTTCGTGCCCTGCGAAGTTCGGATACTTACCTTCCCGGTAGTTCGGAGTTCTACACTAACTTGAAGGAAAATCGTAGTTAAGCCGTATTGGAGACTTATTTGAATGGAAGCGGTTGTGTCACTCTGATTCGATACTTTATGCATTACATTATATTCGCCACGATGCTTGAATGCCAGGCCATATCCGCTCGGGGCTATTCGCCGACTTCAATGCCCGGTTGTTTGCGAGGCTATGTGCACGGCAGTGCCCATAAGGATTTGTGTGAAAAGATTTCATTCTGGAAGCTGACAGTCATGCGATGAACAAGATCATTCCGCAATCAAATTGGCGCGGGGTAATGAAGAAGTCCCCACCCAAGAACAAATTCGGTTTTATGCGAGTTATGGTAGGAAGGCCGGCGACTATGCATTAGTCATATGGTGCGCAATGAGGGACTTCTTGCAATATTCGTCTGGCCGGCATATTCCATTCCCTTCGCTTGTGACTAGTATTGTGGAAGAAGCGGGGATGAGGGAGCAGTTAAAGGGTGTTACTGAGTGGGGCCGATCACAAATAAGGCGAGGCGAGAGCAAGGCGGCATCCACTAGACCTCGACCCTCGGTGCCTTGATTGCCTACTCAGGGATCGCCGTCCAGCATTGACACCATGAGCACATCGCCATTGAAGAGGATGGAGCGGCGGATAAAGTGGATTTCAAGTGCATTACGGGCAGCGAAGCAGCGGATCGGCGTCTCTCGGGCTTAGAGCCACATTTTTCGAGGAGCCGGCGATGGCGGATGCTACTTCTTCGAGATTTAGAGAGGGAGATTACGAAGAATTAGATGGCGTAATGGCGGGCGCACATTCTCTTCGGCGAGAGGGCGAGGTTGGCCATTTATAGCTATATTTAGGCTAGACTAGGGGTGTTGAATCGGATTATTAGACCTTAGCCATGTTATGCCAACACCCATTTGATCATTACCTTTTCTTTTCATTTTACAGCCCACGGTCACTACAAACTTTTTAAGACCTCTTTGATTCACTTATGTTGGTGTTCCTTCTGACATTATGCATGATGGTTACGTGTTCCATGTTATATGATTGCTTACCTTATATCGATTGCCACAGTTCCATGTTTGCATGACTACTTTACTATTCTTAAGTCATAATCCTTATTTGAATAACTTGATTTTGTGTTAACTTTGTTATAATGTTCATTGTGTAGGATGTGGTTGGTTTAAATGAGTCATCTTTGGCGGTGCATACTAAAGCGGTGACATATTGTATTCTATAATTGCTATTTTGAGATTTTTTCCAAAGAAGCTTGACTATCAGGAAACGCTTTGTTGAGATTCATACCTAGTGGGTAGTTATGATCTAAATCTTCATAACTAGGGACTAGCAAGATCTGAGATTAAGTGTGATGAATACACATTTGAGTGTAGTATAGTAGAGGTGCTTTTATCTAAATGCAAGTTACCCACAATTGGCACAAAGGATAGGTACTTTTAATATCTTCTATGTTTTAGACTTGTCGAGTCTTTCGGTCACAGACGTAAGTGTCTGAAAGGATGTATGTCAAGGGAAGCCAATATGAAGCATTAAGGATCTGAGGCGAAACAGGTGATGAAGTCTCGGGAACTCAGGAAATACAAGGAAAGCGCCGAGAGGATAAGTGTCTGCTGACCCACATTATGCCAGGTACAACCGCATAAAAAAGTGGCGGTGGAGCACACATTGTGCCGGTCTGACCCACATTGTGCCGTCTGACTTGCATAAAGTGTGAGTGTGAAATTGTGCCGTACATCGCTGCATGTACGGTACAAGCTATGGGAATTGCGGATTGGACGAGTCGATCGGTCTGTGAGGGTCATTTCGTCAATGAACTAAAAATGGGAAAATCACATTGGAGGGATATAAAAGCAAGAGGACACACAAGTAATAGGCGAGTTTTTTGACTTCTAGGGTTTAGGTTTTGAAAGGAGAAGAGTTTTCTCTCCATTTTGAGTTGGAACTTATAGATCGGTTAAGATTTCTTTTATTGGAAGTTTTAGATTTAGCGTTTGTAATCTTTCATGAAATACTTATCTTGCTGAAATCTAATATCTCTTATTCATCCATGCGGTTTACAAGTGGTCGATTTCAAGGTCTTGTTTTTTATGATTAATCGCTCTTTAATTATAATTGTTTTTATAAGTTTTATGGGTTCTAAGCCCTTGCTGGCGGGAATCCACGCGGAAACTTACCGATTGGGTATAGTCCTGATTCCTCTTTTGATCTTCGATGGATTGTGTAATATTAATCCCTTGAGCGAGGAAGAGTTGTAAATCCTTAGTTAGGCATATTCTTGACAACGTGCGAGGTATCCTCGGTACACGTTGTGTAACATGAATGTGGCTAAAGGTTCGTAATGGTGAGAACAAGTGCTTAGTATTACTCGATCATCTTTATTTTCCAAAGAGCATACAAAGATAAATCCTCCATCAAAGACCGTTTATCAATGGTTCCTAGATGAGTTTATAAAACAAGAGGTGGGACTTACATGATCAGGAGTGAGTGGAACCCTAAAAATCCCAGCAATTGTCTTTCTATTTTAAAACATTCAAAACAATCAACCATTCGGTCCAACGACACAACCTTACAAATTACTCTTTTAAATCATGCCCTTATTTGGAGAATAGCTCCTATTGGTCGATGAGATTAGACCACTCCTGTGGAGATGACACCGTGGATTCCACGATTACAATGCTAGACAAGCGCCAATTCCTACGCTTGGGAATAGAATTAGGCACACGAATAAGGGCGAAGCATGCTACATAGTGGCCTCGGCTCGGGCGTCGGATCAGCGGCGCCTATGTGGTAGCAAGCACGCGAGGCAGCATCCATGGCTTGACAACAAGCTCCCTCGGCCGGCCGAACATGCTCTTGAGAATGTTGCGCGTAGATGAAGGCCGCGGTGTCGGCGGTACAGAGCGAAGGAGGTGGAGAGTGGGCGAGGAGATAAATCTCATGAGCTGGGCCCTCTCCACCCTCTACCTCGCTTCTCGATAGTGTCTAAAACACTCAGGTTATACTAACGTCGGTCTTACATTTTTCGTATTATTTTATATTTAAATACGTAGTTTTTGTAGGCGATGTCGATTTGGTGATTGGTTTGTGTGCGGTGAAAAGGGGCGGTTTTTAGCGACATTTTGAGTGCGGAGGGAAGCAATGCATAAAGATGGTAGGCGTGGCGACATCCCAGCGTCGTGGCTGATCATGACGTTGAGGTCAACATATAAGAAGTCGACAAGCGACAGCGTCGCGACGTCGTATGATTATTCTCTCCAATCATTAAAGCAAGGGGACCCGAGAGATTCGAGGATCGGGTTGAATCGTGCGAACCGGGCGGTGAATTCCGAGCAACGATGACATCGATCTTGAAGAAGAGCAGTGATTTGCATTTTTCTTTGTTTTGGATATTAGAGCGATGTTTTATATATAAGCTTGACAATTTTCTTGTAGCCCATTATGTTCTAGATCTATACCTGGTATTGTTGAACCACAATCACGTTTGAATGGATTAAAGTTTAATTTATATTATTCATTGATTTATGATTCATTATCATCGCTTTACATACGTGGATCAATTACATGGTAATGTTTGGCAGCATTAAGTATGATCATACTAAGTCCAGAGATTCGAGAGATGAGATACCTGAGAGGATATGAGTGGCCGGCCTTTGGTTGATTCGGTAAAATAGAGATATTCTCGATCTCGAAGGTGGCAATTAAGGTTAGAACATTTAAGCATTTTAGTCTGGGAGATTAGGGTAGAGATACACTTTCAATTCTACTAAGCGAGATGGCCCGAATACACCTCGAGGGTATCTAAATAACAAGATCACCTTACCATTAATAAATCATAAATAAATTTGAATAATATCACCTTTAAAAATAATCCATTGAAAGTGGCGAGGGAGACATGACCTAGTCCCATTAAATAGTAATTAGTTCAATTGATGTAGTTTGATTTACATTCGGATACTAGTACCCTTTCACACGTACGTATATCCGGATAATATTTGAAAAGCAAAATCCTACCTTAGTCCAACACACACCTATCCTGGATCGATATCAGGTACCACATTGGTACTGCGATGTGCCCAGGCGTAGCGTGCATGAACACGGCGTACATTTTACCACGTTTTGACTGTCGGCCTCGGGGCGGGATCCTCACCCATGGGGTCTGCGCTATCTCTGTGCCTCTCGCGATCCTGGCTGGCGAAGAAGCGAGATCGGCATGGTGATGAGTAAACCTGGGCGGGGACTGAGGGCATCTAATCCTTCTCGATACGGGGCTCCTCGGGGAATCCGGTGCTCAAGACTGGCTCCGTGGTCGCTAGGCATCAACAAGGGTAAACCCTGGCTGGAGCAGAGCCCTTTCGATTGGACTTTATCCTCCAAGTGCGGCCCGGGGCGGTCATGACCGACTGGAGGATCGGGCAGTCCTGGGGTCCCGGTGCAGGGCCTCGAGTATGGCTCCCACTGGCGTGACGTAATCTTTGCGAGAATAAGCGGTCAGAGATGGAGTGATCCTGAAAAGCATACGGCGGGTACGCCTCTGAAAGTACGGGTCCAGTAGTATCTCTATGCGACAGTGGACCATCTCCCTACGTGATGGTTGGCCCACGGCCAATCACGATATCCTCGAGTGTGACTGTTGCAGGCGTCTGGCTGTCATGACTTGGAGTACTCCAGACCCGATGTCGTCAATGGTGAATCGAGCTCAATGGACTGGCACTCCCAGGGAAGTCATGGAGTGAGGTAGAAGCGGAAGCCACCACCGGGGATAATAGACTCTAGCGGTGTTATGAGCCGGCGGCGAGGTATTGCGTGATCGAGTCTCATGGAGTCTCGAGCCAGGAGGTCGGCGGTCAATGCGGCACATCGTAATATGTCTCCCCAGGAAGTCTGCATTAGGTGGGATCTGCATTCCGGGAATCGGGTCTGGGTGAACAATGGATGCACGATCCTCGGCGGGCGATAGATGGAGCGTGTGCTCTCCTGTGGCTGGGAAGGTGATGGGTGAGGGGCGAGATGTCGAGGACTCCCAGAGACTTTGATGTCAGGAGCCTCTTGGAGGGTCGGGCCCTCTTCGTGATCTCGGCCTTGGGAAGGGGGCAGGGGTCCCACATCCTGATGAGCCTTCTGAATCCACGAGGCTCCTCGGGGACGGCAACTAGGGCCTCTGCGGGTACAACGTGTACGTATGAAGGCTTGAAGAATGGACACAAAATTTCTTGAAGTGCACAGCTCCTCAAATCGACCTTGGGCTGAAGCGGTAACACCACCGCAGTGCCAGACCATGTCTGCTTGATCGGAAGGCTTTATAAGGGTAGACTGGGCGCCTGGTAGGAATGGTAGACCTTCTTAGCGCCACCTCAGCTGGACCCGGGCTTGGTCTGGGATTTGCGATGGGCGTGGGGCACACACGGATGTGTCTCGGGCTCGGGTGAAGCGAGGCGAGTCACGGCTAGACGAGACACACGGCGATTGCAGATTACGTCGATGGGCGGCAGGGCGAGAAGCGCGAAATTTGTACGGGGCTCGTGATTAATTTCTTTGGGGGGCAGCACTTGGGAGCACACGGTAGAAGCCCCAGGGGGGGGCGGGGGATGATTGAAATGAGATGAATACCGAGTCCGGAAGCCAAAGGCCGGGTAGCTAATTTCGCCATTTTAGCGAAATTTTTCTTGGAAGCGAGTTTAACGAGATAAAAAAAAAATATATAAATTTGATTTAAGGCGGGTTAAAAACAAAAGCCCAAGAAATAACAATTATTTTATCATAGGCGCCTAAGAATAAAGGTAAAAATAAAAAATTAAAATTAGGCTACTAAAAGGAAAGTTGCTAAAAATAGCAACTATGAAAATTAAACCAATTTTTGAAAGCAAAACCAAAAAATTTTGAGCTCTTTGTTTGGTTCGGTGGACACGAACCAGCTCAATTTCATCGATTCACTCATGGAGGGTCAAGGAGGAGGAGCTTCTTAACCCCGACGGTGGCTTATCTTTGCGACCTTCATGTAGCTCCTTTGTGTGTTGATTTTCTTCTCCAGCGGGTGATTTTGAGGCTGAATTATTGACTCTGCGGAATGACTAAGCATTAAATCTCCACGGTGTTTCATTTTCCTTGTGATTCTTCGCGATTTATGGACATTTGGCTTCTGCATTTGGTCAAATGAGCAAACTTCATCCGTCCCTTGATTCATCTCATTTCCACTAACTTGTTGCTTTGTTACTTTCAGTGAAAAATATTGAGCTCAATGTCATGTTGCCAAATGTGAGCTGCATGGCTCATTGGCTTGATTGATGATTGCATTGGCGGTGGCCAAAAATGGTCTTCGGGATAATTGGCACGCAGTTAGGAGCGCACGCCTCATGCAACCGATTATCGAGCACCACAAAATTCTCTTTGGGGTGTGGAATTTGTCGCCTTTACCAAGACATCTCGGCCGTTTCAGCGGAATCTTTCAACGTCGATCGACCCGATGACCACAGTGATCGCTGGTGAGGCTTGAGCTCCACAAAGCCCTAAGCGCATACTGCCCCGGTATGGCGAGTAGGTTCTGCGGCCCCAATCTAGCGATTGCCTTGGCCGTGCAGTCGCTTGATATTAGCGATGTTGTGGGGGATCACGGATCCTTGCCATTTATTTGGGGTCTTGCTCACGGATTATAGCCTTGACACTGCTGTTAAAGGCTTTCTTTTCAATTCCTATCCCTTTCTTGGCCCAGGTACACAGGTCTTTTAAAATTTGCATAAGTGGGGACTGCTTAATCATGTCAAGCGGTGGAATGTTCACCTTTACTTGCCTTGGCACCTCCAAATTTGGTACCAGGTTTGGGATTTTCTTCTGCCTCTCAGTAGTGGCAGGGAAATGGAGGGGGCATGTTTTTCTTCATTGGATCTTCATGATTATTTCTTTGAGGGCTCGACTTCCTTTTCGCCCGCATGTTTGCAACAGGTTATGAGTGCTGGTTGCTCATCTCTTTGCCTACTCTCCGGTGATGATGGCTTTCACTTCATCTATCCCTAAATTTGCCAAACGAACCTACCTCATTGAACTCCCTTTGGTTGGCAATGTTGGAAGGGAATTTTCCTCTCTAATAATAAATAAAATTGTTTGATCCTTTGGGTGAATCTTGCAGTTATCAATTTTACGATTAGGTGCTCATAAGCCCGTCTATTCTTTTGTTCAACGTACTTTCTCACAGTATCAATTCTTTGTGTATAGTGTCGTTGATCCCCTTTATTCTTCAAAAATTGCCTACCACCTTGCTTTCAAATTCAATATAGCTTGTTCAAACGGGGAGAAGATGATGATGATGGGCGTGGTTGAGATGAGAGACAAGCGTTGTTTGGCACGAGGGGAGCACACATAGGCGGGGATTGGTTTCCGGGAGAGATTGAGGTGATTCTTCAGTGGTGTATTATTACCGCGGGCATTAGGTTGTGGCTTGTATTATTGCTGACATTAGCGTATACTCGACAAATCCTTCAGTACAGAACATGGATGTGTTCTCTACGCGGATGGGCGATTGGTGACAATTGGTGTGGATTGGCATGCGATATTTGGTCGCTGCGCTCATGGAGCCTTTTCCTTCGGTTTCTTCCATCTTCCTATCTAGAGGTTGATATTCTTGCTTTGTTTCATATCTTGAAATTATAATGCCTGCACGGTGGGGCTTCATTCACTGGGTTCCTTGGATTAGGTTCATTAAACATGTTCACACATAATTCAAGAAATCATGGCTTCATCGGATTTTGCTCAAAATCACCTGCATGGTTCTAACGAGTTGCTTTCAATGGGACCTTACCATTATAGAAATGATTCACCCGACATCCATGTATCAAAACCATGGTGTGGACATGTGATGGTCTCCATGAACCTCTCCCATCTTGATAAAATTTTCTCATTGTCATGACCCCAGTAAAGTATAGATCATCTCTTATTGTTCTGAGGTCTTGGTTTGCACTGAAGAATTTGTGAACTTGGCTTGAGTTGACCTAATTCTAATTGTCCTTGGCCTCGGTGGTGAGACATATTTTGCTTTGTCCTTGAGGGTTAACGGGAATGCCTTCAACCTAACAATTCCATATCAGTTATACCTCTTGAGATTATACGCTACTTCCTCAAAATCCCGTATGTGTGAATATGGTTTCATTCTCCCATACCATGAAATGTGGGAAGCGGGGGCATGAGTAGGGTCTCAACGCTACCATCCTTAGCGGGGTATGATGCGGGGAAGGAACCAACTGCAGGAGTGTATGTGATCCCTCGTCGACATGTCATATTGTGGATTCATAGGTGCTTGTTGACTTTCTGGTCCTCGGGTAGGATCATTTGGTCTCATACTGCCCGATTTCGACCTTGCTGTTGGTGCACTCACTGGATGCGATCTACGATATCCCTACGTCAGTCTTTGAATAAACACACAGTACACAAAATGAAACAAAGCAAAAGGAACACAAACAAAGCTTGCCAAAGGGTCGATGTTATGGCTCAAGTATTGTAAAATAAAATAGTCACGATGCTTCGAGTGAAGAAAACTTCTGGTTATCACTAAATTCAAAAAATTTGAAGGTCCTGACACTTGTAATGTGGATTACAAGTACATCTGAAACTCATCATTCGTGGTTGGCACCATCCCGGCAGTATGTTTGATTTGTGCCCACGGTAGAGTGATCAGAATCAACAATATTTGTTTCCTATACTCCTCTACGCCGTAGTCGAGAACACTCGATATAGCGATCTAGGAATTCGAACACGGGGATGGGTTTTCATCCAACGAATGATTCGCATTAATGTTTGAAATGGTATTACTTTTGTTTGGATTTTGGTTAGTTACTTTGAGTGGTTGTTCCATGGATAACTAAAATAAACTTCGCTGAAGTGTGAAATGGTAACCTTGAAGGCTTGGGTCACTAGCTTGATAACATGGGAATTTATTAAAGTGTCCTCGAGGTTATTTCCTCGCATTAAGGGCCCAATGACATATAGTCAAAGCCAAAACCGGATCTTTGTTTAGCTATAAGAGCTAACCTAGAACCACTCTATTTGAGTCAAATCAAATGCCTAAGCATTCAATGTCCAATCAATTTGAAACCAGCATTTAACCTCGTTTCAATGGCACAAGTAAATGACATCTAAGGAATGTCGGTGCATACACCATTAAATGCATTGAACCCTAAAGCAGCTTGACAAGTATTGACGAAAGAAAGACATTAAATGGCATTAAACCTAGTTGGAAAGTTTGGAACCATAAATGCCAGTACTGTATCATTTAAAGCATGAGGACAACCCTGCGGTAACCCCGAAACCAAGCTAGCAGCTATATTCAAGGCTTTGAGGAAGCAGCCAAGCATCCCTTGAGTTGTCATCCTCGAGGTGTGTTTGGCGTAGAGAAAAATGAAGAAAGAAGGGAGAGAAGAGAGCAAAATAAAACCTAAAATGAAAAGCTACGGAAACTTGCATAAAAATGGAAAAGTTAGGTTCCTGAAGATTGTAGAGAACTTATATACTTGACAAAAGAGGTGTGAAATGACAAAATACACAAATATGAAGTACAATAGGGACAAAATGTGGTAATTAATCAAACGTGGTCGTTTGGAATCAAAATATAAAAAGCACAAGAGTGGGTTTATTATGCGGGAATTTGCTTCTTATAGCCCGAAAATTTATTAAACTAAGCGAGAAATTTAGCTATCTTGAAATTCACAAGAGATATGCAGAAAATCAAAATTCGATATGACCATTAATTTCGCTAGGCTAAGTGAAATTTAAATGCTTAGCGAAAATTTTGCATAGCGAAAATTGCATAGCGAAAATTTGGTTTCCTCCTGCTTTGCTTGTTTTGCCATTGCATCAACCTTTCATTGACTCCACTTAGCATTTTCTTCATTTTTTGGTTGATGAAATCCTTGTAAATCCTCGGCATTCGCACCAACTTGATATCAAACTTGAGGTGTGGCCAGAGGCATGCAAAAAACACCAAAATTACAAAAAGCAATGAGCTTCAGTAGGATCGGTGGTACTAAGTGGACACGCACATGTCAATTGGCTCAATTAATATATGATTAGTGCATAAAAAGCACTCAAACCTATCTTGAATAGGGCTCAAAATAGCACTTTAGGCGCTAATCGACCTTGATGTGCGGATGTTACTCCGATCTCCCTTCTGGGAGGCGGCTGGGCGTGATAATTGAGTAGAATTACATGATACCTGTTTCATTGTGTACTTGCGAATTTGTAAGAGTGCCATACATGTCGATCTGCTGGTAGGATTGAGACAAAGGTATACTTTGTATTTCGACAACATCTCCCCAGCGACAAAGGTTCCTCAAGCTGACTCCACATCCCGTTCCGATCTTTTTTTTGGAATCATTAAATCAGCGACTCTCGAGCCATCTAGTTTTGCTCTTAGGATTGTTTTGTACCCAGAATTGCGATCATCTCATTGAGGATCGGTCAAACATCAATCGTGACACCATTACCTATTCTCCATCGAATACCACAGCTTTAACGAGGAAAGGCGGAAGATACTCACTTGATAAAACTTGGGTTAGACCTAAGGTGGCCTTTAGAAAATCCCCTATGGGAAAATATTTAGCTTTGAGATTTTGTAAACAAAATTATGTGGAGAATAAAACACGACTTCCAACTTGATCTTTCCTAACATAGCAATGTTAAAACAATGAAAATTCTGAGGCAATACAGCCATTGCTTTAGCACCACATAGTTTATCCCATTACAGCCATTTTACTCTTGCCAGTTCCATCTTTTAGCAATCCCATAAAAAAGTTTAGCATTTTGAATTTCATCAAGAATAAGTGGCGGCATAAAGGTACTCATATATCGTTGGGATGGATTGAGCGTGCCTTGATCAACACTTCCTGACTCTACGGATATAGGTCACATTTTCGGCCTTAGTTCTTTACGCGTGTTCTTTAATGTGATTGAATACCATCTTCTTCTTTCTTCCAATCAATGAGGGAGCCCCCCAGTACCTACTAGTGAAGTTGATACATTGAAACGGATGACAACTAAAATTTTGCAGGATTGACATAACGTTCGAATTGAACATGATGCCAGATTTTGTGAAGTTTACCCCCTGCCCACTAGCTTCTTCGTATTGGAGGAGAAGTTTCTTCATCACATTACATTCACTCTCAGAAGCTCGGAAGAAAAAACGGATTTATGGTTGCAAAAGAAGATGAGCTTGATTGGACCCGATCCTATAACCCAGGCACCCATGCGGTATTCCCTCAGATTCTGCCCTTTTGATCAGCGAGGTTAACCCCTCAGCACATAAGATAAAGATGGGGAGACGAGGTGGATCACCTTATGCAATATCTTTTACCGAATAATTGGCTACCTCCCTCCCATTCACTAAGACGATATAACGCCTTGTGAGAAACACATAGCATCATGAAGTCGACCCATCTATTATCAAAACCCCGATTTCAACATAATCCCTCTGAAACCCCAGTCACATTTTTGTCATAGGCTGCTGATCATCAATTTTAAGGCCACATCTCCTGTTTACCTTTATTCTTCCTCTTCATATGATGGATTATTTGAATACCACTGAGCGTTATCAGTGATTGACCTTCTGAAACAAATACGGTGCTCTGAGAGATGATGCGAGGTAACAATTTCTTGATAGGTTTGCCAAAACCTTGGCGAGGTACATAGTTCACATTACAAGCGCAATTGATGCGTAATCCTTCATGGTTCTTGGATTACGATGTTTAGGAATCAAAAAGCATATATTCGTATGGTTTGCTGACGGAGGAAAACCTGAGTGTTGTACATCCTCGAGGCTATCCTCAGTATACATAGTCACTACCTGATCCAAGGAAACCTTTGGTAAGCGTAGAGTTGAATCAGGTCAGACCTGGCGATTTAATCGAGTGCATCTACATAACCTCCTTAAATTCTTGCCGAGAATGGCCCAACAACAGCATGTTATTCTCATCTCTCATAATTAACATCGACACAATCGACACTTCATCATGACTACGGGGATGACCGAATACAGGATCATAGAAATGAGTCGAACGCTGCCTAAGGTTGCAGATGTCCTCGTCTGTTTGGACAATCTCCCATGGCCGGTGGTCAAACCAGTAATCTCATTTTCTTTTTTGGTAGAAGCGGTTGTGAAAAGCCGGTGTTGAATCACCTTCTTTAAGCGATAAAATTCGATCTTTACCTCAGTAGCTGTAGTCCGATGTAAGAATGGATTGAGCTTTCGGCTCTTTGAAATACCTAATAGTGCCTCATGGGTTTAAGCGGGACAAATTCGGCTCTTTTTGCAATTATCAATTTCTCTTCCCGAATCGAGGCTAATTCCTTTCCCAATGAACAAAAGCGGCCTGTGGACTGTTTGCTCACGGTTGCACTGACATTCAATGACACATGAAACAATTTGTTGTAATTAGGTTGAACTGACAATGATTCTCAATGCAAATTTATGAAATCTTCTCTTTTGGCAATCGACTAGCGTGCGTAAAGTTGGTGAATGATCGGATACGAGGGCAATCAAGTGAAAGCTTTTTACTGCGGAAATAGATTGACGAGCATCGGCTAAGCAGCTGGTCTAGCTTTTCCTCACCCATGTTGGCGTCCCTTTCCCCGTTCCCATGAAAGGTAACCTTGAGGTACATCTGATAGCCGTAATCAAACACAACATCTGAGAACCTGAATAGCGAGCGGGGTGTTTCGACCATTCCCTTCTTATACGACTCCTCAAGTAAATCATTCATATCCCTATCACACAGGGGAAAGCGTGGCGGGGTGAAGGATCGTAGTAAATTCCATGAGTCTCGTCGGTGATTGCGCTCCGGCATACCATAAAAACCAGTCATACGCCATTTACCCCTAGCTTCATCTTCAATCTCTAAGTCAATATGGTGGTTTGAGAAGCTCATGGCACTGATTTTCGGATCTTTCCATAGAGCAAACAACTGCCTCTCGGCCTAGTCATGCGCGAGCATTTTAAAATGGCTTTACCACCAGGCTTTCTATTTTGTTCGCATTAGCAATGTCTCAAACAAAAAACTACCATGGGCATGAGTTTTGACCCAGCTCATAAGGCTTGGCTTGCATGGGCTGACCAGAACCCTGCGTCAGTGGGCGAATCATTGGAATGGGCAGGCGTCGGTAGTCCTGCCAATGAAATATTCTCTTGGTTTGTTAGGTGGGAAGTTTGCATGTCTATATTATCCAACATTGGGTTTGTCTAATGTCATGATCACAATTTGGGCCTCAAACCTTGGCAGGCGCTAGATTTTCACGTACCTTATGATAACTGAGACCTTCGTCCTCATACCACCTTGTCTGCAATATTATCCCGCCTTCATCACCTCCTCCAGCTACATACGTTCTTCGAGTCACCGCCACGACTGCTGCTGTGCCCCTGATTTATGAGGTTGCTCGATTTTCTGTGCCATCCGCCTTTATCTGATCCTTTTTCTTTGGTAGTTGTATACCCTGACCTTGACTCAGATTGAATTGGCCTTGATTTGTCTTGTAAAACAAGTTGAATCGAATACGGTTGTAAACTTTGAAGCCAGGCTCACAGCACGGGTAAATCCTCTTCGATAGTGAACAACGGAGACAAAACGATCTGAATACCACAGCAACCACATATACTAAACAAAAAGGCTAAAGTCTTTCATATTAGAAACAAAGAAAGCTAGTCCCCTTTGATTAGTGTGATCGTTTTCACACTTTAATGAGTCAAGACATCCATGGACTACCAGTGATCTCATACCTCACTTAACACTTCCCGTTAACACTGGTATCATATTTCCAAGAAAAATGATATAATTACCTAATTGTTCTTGGTGATTAGACATATAGCCCAGAAGGTAAATTAGTACAAAACCATATGTTTGTAGATTCAATGATTTGGTTGGGCATTCACCGCCAGGTTGAATCGATGTAAGATCAACAGTGGTTGTCATGTATGTCCATAGCCCTCCGCCGTATTACTCTTTAGATCTACCACAGCGGAAAATTTAAGATACACCTTTGATTGGCAGGGTTCAAATCTTTTTATATACGCCTCAGGAGATGAGATAAGTAATAGGCTTAAAGTCATCTATTTTAGTCCATTTTTACGTTTGATTTTAATGTAAAGAATAATTAAGATCACGAAATATTAAAACTCACCAAATTTGTTATTTGGGGTATAAAGAAGAGAAATGCAGTGGAAAAATGTATGATGGTGGAATAAAATGCAAAAGTGGTAGAATGAGAATTGAAACAAATGGTTGAGTTAATTGTGCGGTTTGAAGCACGATCGGATGTAGAGGTCGACATCAGGGATAAGTGAAATAAACGGCGGTGTGACTGAATCACGGATAAACGGTAGTTAACCGAAGCTAAGGGAATGATGTGCGACAGCATGTGATGTGTGACAGGGTTAATCTTCGTGACTTCCGGGATGGAGGTCGCGACGAGAAGAACTCGCCTTGAAGGTATGACGGAGTTTGAAGGATGGCGAGTTAAGCGAGTGCCGACGGAGGGTGAAGTCGCGACACGAAGCAGCCGATTGAAACTCCAAAGACATAAACCCATTTATTCGCGACGGAGGGTGCTGAAATTAGCGACCGAAGCATTGGTCGGCCTCGAGGCCATAAGGCGATGATGGGGGTTGGTCGCGACATCATGAACGATCGATCGACCTCGAGACATAGCGATGTGCGATAAGGTGATCTGGCGACGTCATGTTTGTTGGCGATTGCGAACTTGAGCTGATGCTTCGCGACAAGATCGTCGATCATCCTGTTTCATCGGGAGAGACCAGTAAAAACGCAAAGGCATAAAGTGATGTATGACAAGGATCGATATCGCGACATCCCGAAGACATCGGAGTTGAAGGCTGTTGAGACTTAAGAAGTTGATGTGCGACGTGGGCTCCGATAACCAGCGACATGGATGACCTGTTGCGACAAGAGATCAATCGCGACATGAAACGAGAAACATGGGCCAACTAACTTTGGAATCCACAAAGCGCATTGGAATTAGAGACGGCCCGAGAAACCACATAAATAGCGGCTACCGAATGAAAAGCGGCTGGCGGTGAACATAAACGAGAGGTATGGAAGCAGGCGAAGGCTCATTTTCTTTACTTTCCTTTTAGTTTTATTTTCTTTTTTTTTTCTTCAATGTTGATAGTTAGAGATTAGATTAGATTTATCGTTCTGGTTTTCGTTTTCTTTGCGAATTGGATATTGTCGTTTTTGACGGCGAATGCGAATTCTGTCTTTCAAATTACTACAGGGTGTTTGAAGTTGAACAGAGCTACGAATTCGACTCTTGATTTAAAATTGAAATTTATTCTTATGATCGGAGGAATCTTTGTAGTGTAATTCGGTAGTGGGAATCCGACTCCATTAGAGTGAATCTTGTATTCGAAATTATCTTTCTACCTACTTGATCGTTTCCGACTTGTGAATTTCGGTTTATAGATTTGCCGGTTTACAGTTTTAATGTTTACGAATCTGAATATATCAGTTTATTATACGTTCGTTGTTCATTGCTCAAGTTTCAGGAGGTCCTCAGGTGACCACAGGAAGACATTCACGAGAGTTATAGACATTTCTTTGAAGGTATATTAACACACTATTAGAAGATCTATTGAAGCTTTGTAAGTTTACTTGGATAAATCTCTTTTCTCACTTGAAATCGAAGCAGAGTTAGGCAGGTTATCAATTTAAACAAGCAAAGTTCACCTCAATTCGGATAGTGAGACCAATCAAAGTGTTCATTTGAGATACAATCAAGGAGAGGGTGCAATCTATTCTAATTTGAAGAGTAACACGGAAGTTGTATATCCTTGCTTGTGGAAGCGGCAGGGCTAAGGTTCTGAGTCCATAAAATGGTATGAAGTATTGAAAGAAAATACCCGGATTAAGGAATCCTTTTAAAGTAGTTATCTCATTCTGTCTTGAAGAATCGGGAAAAATTAGATAATGAAATGTGGAGTGTGGAGAGATCGACTTTTATGCGCACTGAATGAGATTTTAAAACTACGAAATATTGAAGTTTATAGGTATTAACTACATGGTGGTACTTGTTATAGCGGTATACTTGATGTGTCCTCTGAAGACTGGAAAATTATTGATGTCCATTTATTTTCCCAACTATTCTTTATTCTTTATTCTTTATATTCCGAGTTTAGTTGATTGTTCATTATTTTACTTAATTTTATTATA
Source organism: Tetrastigma voinierianum (assembly GCA_016808115.1). Lineage (NCBI taxonomy): Eukaryota > Viridiplantae > Streptophyta > Magnoliopsida > Vitales > Vitaceae > Tetrastigma > Tetrastigma voinierianum. The sequence continues at coordinate 152,859 of JAEQBH010002147.1, read as the reverse complement.
ATTTCGGCTTCTTAAGGCGGTTTGATATCGCATGGTCCCGAATAGTGCAGACTTGGTAGTGGTGGTTGATTTAAGATTTAACGAGATCTCGTAGGTCGATATCCGGACTTATATCCATTTTATTGCCCACCGACTGTGCACTTAGTGTATGAGGCCAAAACCAAAATTGAAAATGATTAACTCTAGGAGATTTTGGTCTCGACAAGTTTTATGAGTGCGATTTAAGGGGTGGAAGTGATAGTCCTTTGGTAATTGTCTGACTAAATTTGTATATGCGTTTAAAATTCGATTGACAAGTTTTTATGCTTGTAAAGTTAGAGTGGATCAGCGAAATTTAGTAATCAATATTCAGACGAAAAGAAGGAAATGCTAATTTGGACGTTTTGAAGAAAAGAACAAAAATAGCTTTTCAAGCGATGGTTATTTTTAACCACTAACCTTTATGGCTCCCATATTGAATATATTTGTTGTTTATTAATCCTAACATTAATGGGAGTGTGTTTCTTTGGAAAAACTTTGATGCATAGGAAATGACCGTCTGATTCGGTGGTCTGAATTAGAGAAAACACTTGGCGACTTGAGAAAGACAAGGAAGCGAAAACACCACCATGGCGGATGAAGATAGGATCAGGCGGGGACACGGGACGGCGACGGAGGACCTCGATCAACGATACCATGGAGAATTTTGGAAACCTATCATTCAAGATGAATATACGCAATCAGACAGCACCTTATCGATGCAAACAACTTTGAACTAAAACTGACACTAATTACAATGGTGCGACAACACCGTGAGTTTCTTTTGGTCCTTAGAAAGATCTAATAGCACTTGGGGAGATTTCTCGGGATGCGCGAAACACATTTAAGGCAGATAGAGGGTGAGACAGGAGTTATCGAGTTACATCTATTCCATTCTCTACAAGTCAGCTGACCACATGGTATGAATCTTTACCATATGGTTATGTTGAGATACTGAGGAGCCGGTAGAGGCCTATTTTGGGGCGCATTCTTCCCCCATCACTCACCCGTAAAGGAGGAGGGAAACACTTGCTTTTCAACAGGGAAGATGAGAGCCTATATGTGGCTCGGGGAAAGATTCAAACGGTTGCCGAGAATATGTCCACGTATGGGATAGATCTCAAGACCTCATGATACTGTATATCGCGCCTTGAATGATATATCAAAGGGGATCAATGGGATGCTTCATGTCAGGAGCATTCAAGCGAAAAGCGAAGAGGCAAAGAGTATTGATTGAAGACTGGCTAATGCAATATGAAAACTCCTTCCGAAGCCAAGATAAGGAAGCAGAGGAAAGCGGATCATGGAGTCAGAAAGAAGATGGCAAATGGTGGGAGCTAAGTCGATGCCACAAAAACGCAGCCAATGGCTGAAAAGGAAGACACACACGCCCGCCATAAATAGATGTTTCAGCGAGAGTTATCAAGGAAAGTATCGAGAGAGTCGACAATGAACAATCCCATGACAGCGCCAAGAGGTTGGGGCATCCGTGAGCCAAGAGCTACCATTTCAAACCCAATACTCAACCTCGCATAATATCACCAAAGATCGAGGAACCATGAGAACTTTCTATACGCTGAGGTTTGCGCCCAAGGCATGGATAGAACTCCTCAACAGGTTATCAACAATCCACCAGGTCTCCGAAGAAGAAGAAGAAGGGAAATGAACACGTAAATGAATATCAAAGGTTTATGAGGGCCCACTCAAGAACATATGTCAGATTTAATGGGGATAATAAAGGTTACTAACCTCCATGAACAAAAAGTTCGCAGAGTCGAAGCAAATCGCTACCACTCCTCTCAAATTTTTTCACCACCAATGCATCCTCAAGAACCCGGAGACACAAGTAGGCAAATCTGGCCCTAACCCCCGCAGCTGGGAGAGGGGAAAGATACCTTCCCAAGTGGACACAAAAGAAAAATCCAAAGGACCGCATGGCTGCGGCAGCCTTAGAAGTGGGAAGGAATGAAAGATGAAAGAAAAAGATGATAGCAACAAAGAAGGAGCAAGACCGTAAAGGAAGAGGTACCGAGAAAGAAAAAGAAGGAGAAGGGAAGTAAACATCCATGGATCAGCCCAACCCGCCCCACAAAGACTCAGAAGTCAAGGACGGAGGAGCGCTTGCAAGGTTTTAGAAACTTTCTGTCGAGATCGCATGCTTTATCGACGCAACCGGGATGCCACTCTACAAATTAAATGATATACCGAGCAAGAAAAGAAAAATAGTAGAGGAAGGAATAGTGAATTCTCACTGAAGCACTGCAAAGTGCACTAAAAGAACTACCAAAGAGAAGATGGTGACCCAGGGAGCTTCACGATTCCTTGTATTGTTTGAGGAATTGGATTCTGTGAGTTCTCTCGTGACTCGTATATTTAGTATCAATTTGATGCCCTTCTCGCTAAGCCACTGAAACTAAGTTTGGGGTGGGAGGTTATTCCCACCACTCACACTTTAAACAGCACAGATCGATGGTGAAACCTAAAGGAGTCTTAGAAGATGTGCCTGGTCACCGTTGGGGAAATTTGTTTTCTAGTAGACTCACTCGATATGGAAGTTAAGATTCACAAGTACCCTCAAGCATCGGGAAAGACCATTCCTAGCTACTGAGTCGCTCCGATTGACATGCAAAAAAAGGAGCTCTACCTTGAGGGAGAAGAAGTCGCCGCGAACTTGACTTCACAAAGTATGCAAAATATAGACAGAGACAAGGAAAGTCAGAATGTAAAGCAGATTTTGTCTATACTTCCAACCCCTAATGTTAACAACGATCAGTAATACCCAGCTTTATCAATGAAAGAGATGAATTCCCAAGATACCGAAGATGTCTATTATGAATTTCCATACGCAGCGTCTGGCCTTTAGAAACTATGATGAGCTTGAAGCAAACAGAATAGACAATTGTGGAAAATATTACGAGAAAATCACCAAGAAACCAAAAGGTAAGAATCAGCTTTAAAGAGTCGCTATACGTCATTTAAAGTATAAGCTACTAGAATTACCAAAGAAGAAAAACTGATCATTTCAAATTTTGCATCTGATGCTAAGGAACAAAGATTGCTGAAAATATTAAGGAAGCATATGAATCGCTTAGCTCGGGTTCCAATGAGAGTCGGGCGGTATCACCATCACTCAGATGCATAAGATTTTCGCGAAGAGACTTCAAAACCATCTCAGAGAATAACAGTAATCATCCGCGATGAAGGAAGTAGTCGTAAAGGAGGTACTCACCAAGTTTAATGTCGTTTTATCTATGCTATTTCGCATGGCATTTCAAGAGCCCACCTTACGCGTTCCAAAGAGCGGGGTTTACTGCGGATCGTAAATGAAAAATGAATTGATTCCAACAAGAACAGTGACGATGGAGGGTATGGGCTGATTACGAAGTTGAATTCGTTAACCGTAGAAAAGATCATTTCCCTGTTTTCATCAATTGGGACAGCTTTTAATGCCACAGACACCCACTTTTGTTTTCTGACGGGTATTCGTGATACAATTAGATTGGTTATTGCACCTGAGACCAAGAGAAGACCATCTTCACATGCCCCATGGTACCTTGCCTTCGTATGATGCCATTCAATGCGGTAATGCTCCCGCTACATTCCAAAGGTGTACACGATGTCAATATTCTTTATTCTCGTCAGTTAAGTTATGGAAATTTCGTGGATGACTTCACCGTATATGGATCCGGGGCTAACGGTTGTTTGAAGAATCTCAAATAGTACTAAAGATGCTAAGACAAATGCCTAGTTAATCGAATTAAAACGCCACTTATGGTGATTGGCGTATTGTTCTCGGGGCATAAAATTTATGCTATCGACTAGAATGACCAACCATGGGCATCCATTACCAAAACCCTTGCACCACCTACCACAAAGAAAAGGAGTAAGAAGCTTCGGGGCGCGGCCGATTTGGCTGGTGAGATTCATCAAAGACTTTCAAAAATAGCCGCACTAATTATGCATTTATCGAAAAAGATACAAGGTTCAATTTTGATGACTCGCATGATGTTGAAGAAATCAAAATCGGGATCGTACAAGCACCTATAATGGTCGCGCACTGCACGGGATCGGGATTTGAAATAATGTGATGCCGCTGATTTCACGCTGGAGCCAGGTTGAGGCAAAGAAAAGAAAGTATTCAGGGCCATATAATGGCGCTAGTAAGACCTTCAATGAAGCACAAGAGAACTACCAACAATCGAAAATGGTGATGCAGCCAAGTAGTGAGTCATTTTGCAACTTAGCAATACATTTTAGATCCTTTATGGTAATTCACACCGATCATGCAAAGAATCAAATACTTGATGTCAAAAGGGCTAAGCCAAGATTGATAAGGTGGGTGTCATTGTCAGGAGTTTCTGATTTGGAAATCAAGGAGCAGTAAGACGACAATGTGATAGCCGATCACTTGTCAAGAAAGAGGAAAGAAGTGTCGATGAAGAAGAAATGTGATGTTAATGTAGAGAACTTCCCGATGAGCAATTGTTTGCCAGTTTCCTTCCAACTTCCATGGTATGTCGATATTGTGAATTATCCGCTTCAGGAGTAATGCCTTAATTCACTACCAATGTAAGAGGAAACTCGAATCGACAAAGAAGTATTATATTTGGGAGGACCTAATATTATTCAGTGAGGAAGCACATGATAATAAGAAGATGTGGACAGAAAGGAACAAGGCACATTAAATTGAATGCCACATCACCATACTTGGGACATTTTTCCGAGAAAGAACAGCCACAAGATTCTTTCTAATCAGATTTTATCAAGCCCACTATCTTCGCAGATTGTGCCGAGTGGGTTAAATTGTGTGATAGATGCCAAAAAGATTGGAAATATCGCCATAGAATGAAATGCCCTCAGAGGTATTATGGAGGGATACAAATTTTGATGTATGGGGAATAGATTTTACGGGACCTTTCATCATCATTTCAACCTATACATACCGCTTAGCAAAGATTATTACGTTTCAAATGGGTGAAGCAGCATCACCCATGAATGATGCTAATACAAATAGAGTTTATTGCAAAAGAATATTTTGAGCAAGATTTGGAACACCTAACTATCATTAGTGACGGGGAACCCACTTGCAAACAAAATATCTGCGGAACTCATGAGCGTGTAATGGGATCAAGCATGTAATGAGCTTTCAGCTATCATCCCTGCACCAATGGACAAGTAGAAATTTCCAATGTGGAGATCAAAAGAATACTTGAAAAGACGGTGAGCCTGCCAGAAGGATTGGTCTCTCCAAACTTGATGATGCACTCGGGGCTTACAGACTCGCATACAAACCCCATTGGAATGTCCCCATACAGAGTCAAGTTGGGTAAACCATGTCATCTACCTCAATTGGAATACAAGGCAATGTGGGCCATCAAGATAAACTTATTTTAAAGCTGTGAAGGGAAGAAAGATTGCTCCAACCTGTCCGAACTGAAGAATTGAGAAATGGCCTATGATACGTTAGAATATACAAAGACAAGACAAAGAAATGGCATGATCAGAATTTTGAGAAAAGATTCGGTGGCAAAACATGTTCTCATTACACTTAGACTCGAAATTGTTTCAGGGAAATTAAAAATCTGTAAATGGCGGGTCATACACAAGGTGTCAAGTACTACATTTGGAGCAAAGGACATCGAATCGTTAACGGGAAGAATCAAGGTCAATGGGACAGAGAGGTTAAAGATTATCTAAAACAAAGGAAGAGGAAATGAAGAACTCCAACCTGGCTCTAAGGAAAAGAAGTACCACAACAAGTCCAAATTTGGCGACCAAAACCGAGTTGAATAATGGGAGGCAACCCATATGATTTAAATTTCTCGATTTTAAGCTTTGAAATATTTTTTCTTTTAGTCGCTGGAACAGTAAGATTTGTTTTCTTTTATAAGGATAGATTTAATTTTTTAGAAATCAATCGTAGTTTAATTAGATTTTTTCTTGAATATTGGTAAAGAGCTTCCCGTAATGTTTAAAGACATGAATGGCAAGGCACCACAGAACAATCCTTAAAGAATCCTGCGTAGAAGTCACAACATGAGAAAAAGGGGAGTAACCTTCTCCCTAACCCAATTCTGTAGATATACTTGAATTGATTGTTAAATCTTTTGCTTGAGATTCCCCAAGATGTCAGTACGTTAGGGAACAATAAGGAGAAATCTCGGGTTCTGAGACCATTGAGTTAAGGGTTAGGCCCACAGAAGGCGTGCTATGTCGCACAGAGTGATGTCGCGACAAAACATTGATGTCGTGACTGCTTGGTGCGGCAAGTTGTGAGTATCATGAAAGAGAGATATGTCGCGACACCATCGTGAAGTCACAGAGAATTAAGTTTCAAAATGAAAATGATACGCAACAACCCCAACAAGGTAGGAAATAGCCGGGAATAAAACAGAATAAAAGGATGTCGAACATGATAATCAAACAATTCCTAAAATTCCACTGATGTCGCGACAAACTTAGCATGTCGCGACATAAAAGAGTTTTAATGCCATTAACTCACTTTAAAAAGCCCTAAATTCAATGATCTCAAAGAAAAAGAGGCGAAATTGGAGTCGCGACATGTTTTTAATGAAGCAATAATTAGCCCAAGAAACATTGATTAATGTGCAATCATGAAACTTTATCATTCACTCCAAACTAAATAGCTATTTTCACCTCTTCCTCCTTCCGAATCTCAACCCTCGAAAAACCCTGCAGCTTCTCAACCTTTGTGCTTTCTCCGCCTAAATACTGAAATTCCACCCTAGTCCCTAACCTAGACGAGATTATGAGGAACATGAACAACTGTAGTTAAGAAAACCTGGGCTGGCAGGTTAACACTTGTGACGTAGATTCGTCAGAATATCTAATCTATAGCAAGACTGTAAACACCCAAGTCTCCATGAATCCCAAGAAAGCATATGAAAGCAGAGCAAGAGAGAATAAAGAAAAGTAGATTTCTCGTGGTCGACGGCGCATTCCCAGCTGAAAAAAATATTATGCTAACAAGGGGTTTGTCACAGAGGAGATTCAAAAATCCCGTTACTCCTTTCAAGGAGATGATAGAGCAGAGGAGGTTTGAGAGCTCACGCACGCCCAAAAATCGTGGTATGCAAAGACCGGTAAGAGAGTTTATCTCAAATCTTGCAGGGAATAAGGACGGAGCTAAGCTGCTTAGAGTGAGTCTGGTTTCATGGCTTACGCCATCAACGAGAGGCCTATGCATGGCAAAGGCATACATGAACTCCAAATTCAAGAAACTTTTGAAAACCGCATTTTGGAAAGATTGCTCGAGTAGCCTACTAATGGTAAGGTGAAGCCAAACCAAGGAGTAATAAGGCCATGAACACTATCAGGAAGCCCCACCTGAGGAAGCTTGAAGGGGTATGGTTTCATTTCCTAGCTTCGCTTTTGGTTCCAACAAAACACGTAAATGTTAGTATGAAACAAGAAGTTGGGAGTGTCAGAGTGCCATCCTAAAAGGATACAAAGATCAATGGAGTTGTCATTGAAAAATTTACCGCGAGGCACGCGAAGCAGAATAAAAGAGGGCTTATTCCTCACCCACAAATGTTCACCGCTCTATGTCTGGTTATCGATGAAAGGGAGCGCATGGGAACTGGCAAGGAGTACCTAGCTTCACCACTCCTTCCGATCAGAGCTAGCAGCGACCAAGAAACCAAACAGTGCGGGAGGCCGTAGAGAGTTAGATGAAGCCCCACTTGAAAGGATCATGTAGGCGACTCGTGAGGGTCACGATCAAGGAGCAGAGCACCCAGGAAACTCACCTGACAACAATGATTTCATTTTTGCAGACAATGAAGGGCAGGATGAAGGCAGCCCAATAGACTTTTCATCTCTTTAGCCGCCTCCTCCCTGCAAGTGCAACGTAAATTTCCAACACGGAGAGAAAGCTCAAGGTATAATTAGAGAACAGCTCGATACTGAAGCTCTCAATGCCATGCAAAAGAGAATGAGGAAAGAGAGAAGGAGGGAACCCATGCCAGAATTGCAGAAGGCATTTAAGAAAAAAGAATTGAAAAAGAAGAGACTAAAGAAATGGGAGGAAGAGCTAAACAGAGCGAAAAGGAAAGATGAGACGGAGCTACAAAGAAGAGACTAAGAAATGGGAGAAGAGTCGAATGTATGAGAGGAACAGATGAGAAAAAAATTTTGAAGCGCCAAGGGAAGAGTTTAAGAAAGAAATGAAGGAAAGAGATCACAACTGCTACAAACTAAACTAAGTCATGAAGCTTTTATAACAATCGGGCCTGAGCGTGATTCTCAACTCCTAACATTGATAAAGTTAAAGAGATACAGAAAGCAAGAAGCCAAATTTCCGGGGAGCAAATCAAGGGCTTCGTTCCTATACAAGTCTCTACAGAAGGATTTGAAAAACTTGATGATAGAGACGTAAAGCAAACATGCGAGTCCTATAGGCAAGTGTTATAACGGCCAAAAAACTCGGATTTGATCAACAATACCTCCAAATTTTTATGGTCATGACCGTAAATGGAGAATACAATGAATGGCTTGGGGAAGAGGCAGGATGAGTTGAACAAAAAGGCCGACTTCTTTAATGAGATTTTCATTGAAGAACAAATTGAGAGGAAACCAAGAAGAGAGTAAAGAAGAGAATTTAAAATCTCGACCCCACCATTTCAGCACACTGCACTCCGCATCCCCCAACATCTTGCTCCCGGCTATTTCAAAAGAAAAAAATAGACCTTCTCCTGCTTAACCTTCACCCTCCTTATCCCATTTGAATGTATCCAACTCAAGGTAATGGAACCAATAAAACTGGCAGAAATTGAACTTGAACTGCTGCGTATTATTAACTGCTTTTTGTTCAATGTCAGTCGCTTGCGATGCATAGTCAGGGAAATTAAAGTATGATTTATTTCACAAATAAAAATTGATATGTCATAATGCTGAAATGACAAAGCAACCATTAGAGTAAACTAAAACAACAACAAAAAGGCAGTAACAAGTACATCAATATAATTTCAATAAAACACAAAGCAAAAGTGATTTAAATTTAGCCGTTAAGTCTGTAATGTAGGAAAGTAATGAAATTGAAGGAACAAAACATATTTTTTGAGATTGTGGTATAACGAATGAGTCAAGGAACCGTTGATACTAAAGAGTTTAACTATCATCAACAAAATTAATCAAGGAACCTTGAACAGTCACAACAAGAGCATCCGCATCTAACTTGTTAGATTATTGATTGAGGCCAACCTCAGGTGATACAAATTTGACAAGAAATGATGCAGCCATTCTTGGAAAGTTTGAGCCATTCAAGCTATCCCTATCTATATGCTAAAGCACATACCTTAGTTCCGTAAACTGAGCCAATTTAAGCCTTATTTCTAAAAATCAGCCAATTTAAACCCCAGCAAACCTTCCAAAAGAATCAACTTCCATGAAAGAACCCGTGATTACCTAAGAACCGAGCAGAAACATGAAATCAAGTTTGGGGGAGGTTGTTTTTGAAGAACTCAAGGAGAAAAGACGTAAAAAGGGGGAATGAAAGGCAAGGGTCAAAACAAAATACAATAAAAAGAAAAGTGATAAGTTTTACTCGCGTCAATTCTCGAACTCATTAAGTTCTTAGTGCCGAACACCTAGTACCCTAATGCTATCCGGTATGAGTTACTAACCCAAAGTTCGCTAAGGGTGTTAGAAAGCCTAAGTGAAGGTAAACATTGCACCAGTCCCCGAATACATAACAAAGAATTCCCCAAACACTCATAAATGAGAAATGGGAGACATGCCCGAATAGAAGAAATCAAGGAGATGTCCCAAAAATGAAGTTTGGGGAGTTTATTAAAGAAACCACAAGGAAAAGGAGTGAGAAAGAGAGAAAAAGTTCAGGTAATCTGAACCAAAAGTCTTTCTATCCTACCCTTACCTGTTTCACATTATGCTCTAGTGACTCACTGATCTGGCTGGCGGAATTACCCACATTAGTGGAGATCAATATGAACAACAAAGCTATGGAATTTGGAAAAGGCAACACCAAGAAACTATGAAGGACCTAGGGAGTTAAGTGAATAATTATGAAGATGAGAAAGAAGTTCAATTTCTATTTTTCAACAGATCCAATGATTATGTTGTTTAAACAATTTCAATAAATAGTTTCAGATACTATAAAGAGTAGAAACCAACCTTGAACTCGACTTGAAGTTGATGCAGCGTAAACAATGCAACTCTTGTATTTCAATTAAACGACTCCCCACTTAAAATTAATAGGAAAAATGTCCTTTTGCTTCGAGTGACAAATAATTTTTCTTTTTTCTTTGCTCGAGGACAAGAAACTGCTTTCAGTGGTTAATATTTCTAAAAGTCATCTATTTTTAGTCCATTTTCTATGTCGACTTAATTTCAAAAAGGAATAATTTAAGACATTTAAATATTAAGAAACTCACCAAATTTGTTATTTAAGTGCGGGTTATGAAATATTAAGAAAAATGGAAAACGCAAAGAAACAGGTGAACAAAAACATAGCGACGGAAGCAGAACAACAAATGGTTGATTCATTGATGCAGTTTCTCGGGTTTCGCATACCCGCATTGCGAGGTCGCGACATCGTGGATAAGTGAAGAAATAAGCAATCGTCGCATAGAACTACCGCGATAAGCGTACCGAGGATTAACCGGCTGGTGGAAATGATGTCGCACAAGATTGTGATGTCGCTAGACAGGCTGATGTCGCGACCGGGGATGGAGGTCGGCGATAAGAGAATCGCCTTGAAGCTTATGATGTGTTTGGAAGGATGAGCCGAGTTAATCGGCTGTTGTCGCTGATGCAGGACTAAGTCGCGACACCGGAAAGCAACGGAGTGAAGCCTAAAGACATAAGCCGTTTGGCCGCGACAGAGGGACTGTCGCAATACCGGCGAATCAAGGAAGCTTCCAAGACATAAGCTGATGTCACGACAAGAGATTGAGGTCGTGACATCATGAACGATCAGTGAAGACTCCAAAGACATAAATGGCGTCGCTGACAAGAGATCGGTGTCGCCGGCATCACGGAACGCATCGCCTGACGGCTGCGTATGACTCGGAAATGATGTCGCGGATAGTATATCGGCGTCGCTACATCGTGAGAGACCACCGAAACCTGCAGCGCATAAAGTGATGTCGCTGACGCGGGATCGGCTGTCGCCGGCATCGCGACATCGCCAAGGTCGCTGAGATTCTGTTGATGTCGCGACGTGAGATCACCGAAGGTCAGATATGACGATGTCACTGTACAAGAGATCAATGTCGCGACATGAACAGAAACATGCCAACTAACTTTGAATCCACAAAGACTGCATTGAATTAGGCCAAACTGAGAAACCTATAAATAAGCAAATCTACCAAGATGAAAAGGTACCATGACACACACGAGAGGTTCGTACCGGCTATTCATTTTCTTTATTTTCCTTTAGTTTTCTTTTTCTTTCTTTTTCTTTTCTTCAATGTTGATAGTTAGAGATTAGATTAGATTTATCGCTCAGTTTCGCTTTTCCCGGAATTGATGTTATCGCTTATGCGTAAGCCTGAATGCTGTAATTTTATTTTTTCAAATTACGCACTGAATGTTTGAAGTTCGTATTGAAATTTCGAATTCGAATTTCGCCGACTGCGCTATTCTTATGATCGAGGAATGTCAGAAGGCAATTCAGTAATTGAGGAATCCAAATTTTCATTATGAATGCTATAGTCATAAATTATCTTTCCTATAGTCAAGTTTCCAAAGCAGCCTGCGGAATTTCCGGGGCCATGAATTCTACTTCTCTGCTTTTGTATTTAATGCCTTCGGATCCGAACATCATTATTATACCCGCTTAAGATTTGTTTCATTGCTCTGATTTCGCTGAGGTCCTCTCGAGTGACACAGAGAAGACATTCCTGAGAGTTATGAACATTTCTTCGGGCGCATATTAACCTCGCTTATTAGAGATCTATCGAGCTTCTCAGGAAGCTTCTTACTGATAAATCCTCTTCTCACTTGAAATCAAGAACGAGTTGAACGAAAGTTATCAATTTAAACAAGCAAAGAGTTCACCTCTAATTCGATAGTGAGGCCAATCCCGTGTTAGCCGAGATTCACCTAAGGAGTAGGTAATCTATTCTAATTTTATGGTGAGTAACCTCGGAAGTCAGAGACCTCGCTTTTAATCGATAACTCGGGAGCTAAGGTTTACATTCATAAAATGGGTATGAAGTATTGCGAAAGAAAATACCCGCATTAAGGAAATCCCTTTTAAAAGTAGTTATCTCATTCCCGTCTTCGAAAGAATCAGAAAATTAGATAACGAAATGTGGAGGCAGAGATCCAAATTTTATCAGCAAACGCCTCGACAGATTTTTAAAACCCCGAAATATTCAAGAAGTTTTATCAAGATAACTACATGAATTGGTACTTCACTATAGCAAGATATTTGATGTGTCCTCCGAAAGATAATTATTCGTTGTCCATTTATTTTCTTTAACTATCTTTTATTCTTTATTCTTTATATTCCAGTTTATTTGATTATTTGTTCATTTATTTTACCTGCACAAGTATACCTCCAGCCTTCTAAGTCGGACCCCAATATCACTTTATGGTCCAAATAGCAACGGAGCTTGAGTAGTCGTAGTTGATTTCCAAATTCCCGAGATCTCTCGTGATCGATATCCGGACTTATATCCATTTTATTACTTGTCGACTGCGGCACTCGGCAAAGATATCAGGCCAAAACCAAAAATTGAAAATGATTAACTCTAGGAGATTTTGGTCTCAAATGTTTTATGGTGCGCTCTAGGGATTGTATAATACCTTGTAATTAGTAACTAAATTTGTATACGCGCTTGGTCGGTCAACAAGTTTTATGATGCCGCTGTCGGGATCGAAAGAATTCTAGTAAATCAATATTCGTGACAAAGAAGGAAATGCAATAATTTGGACGCTTTGAAGAAAAGAACAAAATATTCGCAAAGGGTTATTTTTAACCACTAACTTAAATAAACCATATTGAATATATTTGTTGTTTTGACTAATCCTACACTGAGTGTGTTTTGCTTTCGTAAAACTCGACGCATGTGGCTATAAACCGATCCGATCTCCAACTGATTCTGAATTAGAGAAAACACTTCGCAGCTTGAGAAAGACAAGGAAAGCAGAAAACACCACCATGGCAGATGAAAGATAGGATCAAACTGAGGGACACAAGACAGCAGCCAGAAGACCTCCAATCACTGATACCACGGGAGGGAATTTTTGGAAGCCGATCATCCAAGATGAATACTCGCAATCGTGACAGCCTGGCTATCGATGCCAACAACTTTGAACTAAAACCATGACTATCATAATGAAAAGAACACCAGCCATCGGTCATCCACCGAAGATCCTAATGAGCACTCGGGGATTTCTCAGATGGCAACAATAGCTTGTCGAATTTGTGGCGAGACCGAGGTTATCAAGTTACATCTATTCTGCCTCTCAAAGAGATACAGCAGCCACATGGTATGAACTCTTACCATATGGCTTATGTTGATACTCGGGAGGAGCCGGTAGAGGCCTATTTGGGCGCATTCTTCCATCACTCGTACCCTTTAAAGGAGGAGGGAAATCATTTGCTTTTTCAAACAGGGAAGACGAGCCTATACGTGGCCCGGGAAAGATTCAAACGGTTATTTAGAAAGATGTCCAATGATGGGATAGTTAGATCCGGCGATTCGGGATGGACATTGTATATCATGCCTTGAATGATATATCAAAGGGGATCATTGATGCTTGCGTTGTGGAGCATCTGCGAAAAGTGTCAAGAGGCAAGAGAGTCGGGATTGAAGACCGTTGTCAGTAATATGAAAACTCCTTCGAAGCTTAAGATAAGCAAGCAGAGGAAAGGGACTACGGAGCCGAAAGCAAGATGACAACACGGAGGCCAAGTCGATGCCATTATGCACAAAGCTGGACAAGCAAGAAAGGAAGACACACACCCGCCCATGAAATAGGAGCAATTTGAGAGAGTTATTGAAGGAAAGCGCGAGAGAGCCGTCAAGAACACCCTATGATGTCAAGAGGTTGGCATCCGGGCGAGCCAAGAGCTTACCATTTCAAACCTAACACTAACCTACCACACATTATCACCTGGAAGACTGAGGAACCATGAGAACTTCTCATATGGTGGAGGGGCTCTACAAGGCCCAAGGCATGGACAACCTCAACCGGTTATCAACAACCACCGAGGCTCCAGCAGCAAGAAGGAAAATGAACACGTAAATGAATATCGTGTGGTCGTAGGAGCGCCCACCCTTTAAGAATATATGCCGCATTTCACGGGGGATAATAAGAAATAAGTGAACCTCCATGAACAAAAGTTTGCAGAGTTGGAAGCAACTGCTACCACCCCTAAATTTTTCAGAACACCACCAATGTGATCCTGGGTGAACCGAAAGACACAAAGTGGGGTACCGCCCTAACCCCGCAAAGCCGTGAGGAAAGATACCTTCCTGGCGAATATTAGCAAAATCAAAGGATCGCATGGTCAGGCAAAATTAAGTGGGAAGGAAATAGAAAAGATGAAAGAAAAAGATGACAAAGAACAAAGAAGGAGCAAGACCAAAGCGGAAGAGTAATCGAAAGAAAAACAAGGAGGCGGCATCCAAGGATCAAAGCCGTAATCCCATTTCCACAAAGACCGCAGTCATGATGGAGGAGCAGCTTTGCAAGGTTTTTGAAAAACTTTCCAGGTCGGAGATCGCATGCCTTTTATCGAAGTGGTAACTCGTATGCCACTCTATGCAAAAATTTCCAAGGACATACCGAGCAAGAAAAAGAAAATAAGAGAGGGAAGGAATAGTGAATCTCACGCTACTCAAGTAAAGGCAAAGAATCGAAAAAGAACTACTGAAAGACGAAGACCCAGGAGCTTCACGATTCCTTGAATTGTTCGAGGAATTGACCTGTGTGCCTCCGCGGACTGTGTGAGCTAGTATCAATTTGATGCCTCTTTCATGCCAAGAAATCCAGCCTGGGGGAGGTTATTCCCACCACTCATATCTTCAAATGGCAGACAGACGACTGGGTGAAACCTGAAGGAGTCTTAGAAGATGTGCTGGTCACTGTTGGGAAATTTGTTTTTCCAGTAGACTTCATCATTTTGGATATGGAAGAAGATTCACAAGTACCCCTGCTACTGGGAAGACCATTCCTAGCTACTGGAGCTGCTCTGATTGACATGCAAAAAGGAGTTCTTACCTTGAGGGTCGGGAGATGAAGCCGCCGGCTTAACTTGATCAAAGCATGCAAAATATAGACAGAGACAGAAAGTTGCAATGTAGCAGATTTCGCCTATACTTCCAACCCTAATGTTAACAATGATTGTAATATCTTAGCTTTTTATCAATGAAAAGAGATGAATTCCTGCATAATCGAAGATGTCTATTATGAATTTCCATACAGCAAGAAACTATTCTTTAGAAATTATGATGAGCTTGAAGCAAAACAAAATGACAATGGGAAAATATTGAAAAAGAGGAAATTCATCAAGAAACCAGTGTATGACTAGTTTTGAAAGAGCTGCTAATGTGCCATTTAAAGTATGCTTACTAGAATTACCAAAGAAAACCAAAGGATCATTTCACCCGCACCTGACGCGCACAACAAAGATTGCTGAAAAATATTAAGGAAGCATAAGGAATCGCTAAAGCTTGGTCCATTGAAGAGTCAAGGGTATCAGTCCATCAATTTTGCATGTGATAAGATTCCTAGTAGAAGACTCCCCCAAACCATCCGTAGAACACCAAAGGAGACCTAATCCGATTTGAATAAGTAGTCGAAAGCTTATACCTAAATCACGAATGCCGGTTTTATCTATGCTATTTCATATAGTACTTGGGTGAGCCCAGTCCATGTGGTTCCAAAGAAAGGGGGTTTACTATGATCAGAAATGAAAAAAATGAATTGATTCCAACAAGAACAAAGGATGTGGATGGAGTGGTATGTATTGATTACAAAGAAAGTTTTAATTCAAGAACTTAAAAGATCATTTCCTTTCGCTTTCATTGATCGATGTTGGACAAAAGTTAAAGGTGACACCACTTTTGTTTTCTCTCGATGGGTATTCAAAGATACAACGCATTGCCATTGCACCCGAGGACCAAGATAAGACCACATTCACATGCCCCTATGGTACCTTGCCTTCGTATGATGCCATTCGGGCCGTAATGCCCCCGCTACATTCCAAGATGTCAATATTCTCGTAATTTGGTTGAAGAAGTTATGGAAATTTTTATGGATGACTTCATCAGATATGGATCCAGCTTTTGATCGTTGTTTGAAGAATCGAAATAGTACTTCAAAGATGCCAAGACAACAAATAGCACCGACCGGGAAAATGCCATTTACATGGATGTATTGGGTATTGTTCTCGGGGCATAAAATTTATGTTATCGATCGTGAAGTGGATCAATCCAAGGTATCCATTATCAAAACTCAGCACTACCCACCACAAAGAAAAGGAGTGCAAGAAGCTTCTGGGGCATGCCTTGATTTACAGAGATTCATCAAAGACTTTCAAAATAAAATGCCACCACTATGCGCATTAATGGAAAAAGATACAAGGTTCAATTTCTTGATGACTCCCGCAAGGATGCTTTTGAAGAAATCAAAATCAGATTGGCATAAGTAATCATAATGGCCGCACTGTAATGATCGTGGATTTGAAATAATGTGTGATGCCGTTGATTTTGCCATGGGAGCCGTGGTTGAGGCAAAGAAAAGAGTAAAGTATTCGTGCACATATACTATGCTAGTAAGACTTTCAACAAGCACAAGAGAACTACTAACAATCGAAAAAGGAGATAGCCATAGTATTTGCTTGTGAAAAATTTAGGCAATACATTTTAGGATCCCATGTGGTAATTCACCGATCATGCAGCAATCAAATACTTTATGTCAAAAAAGGAAGCTAAGCCAAGATTGATAAGGTAAGGTTGCTATGTGGAGTTTGATTTAAAATCAAGGATAGTATGATGTGACAATGATAGCGACTCTGTCAAGAGTAGAAAGAAGTAAAGTGATGAAGAAGAAAATGTGTGATGAGTTACCAGAGAACTTCCTGTGATGAGCAATTGTTTGTTGCTCTCTTCCAACTTCCATGGTATGCTGATATTGTGGAATTATCTGGCTTTCAGGAGCAATGCCTTCAGAATTCAGCGCCTTAATAGAAGAGGAAAACTCGTAACTGACAAAGAAGTATTATATTTGGGGATGAGACCACTATTATTCAAAAAGAGGTGCCGACATGATAATAAAGAAGATGTGTGATGTAAAGTGAACAAGGCAACATTTTAAATGAATGCCATGCATCACCATGGGGGACATTTTCTGGAGAAACAGCTCACAAGATACTCCACTGGGATTTTATTGGCCCACTATCTTCGTAGATTGTGCCGAGGGTTAAATTCAGTGATAGGATGCCAAAAGCATTAAACATCAAGCAGTTAGGAATGAAATGCCCTCAGAGGTATTATGGTGATACAAATTTTGCACATGTATGTAATGATTTTATTGACCTTTCTCATTCATCATTTGGAAACCTATACATACCGGCTAGCAAGAGATTACTCAGCTGCGGAAGCAAGTGGCTTGTCCAAGGAATGATGCTAATATTGGGGCCAGAGTTTATTGCAAAAGAATATTTCTGAAAGCAGATTTGGAACACTTTCAGAACTATCATTAGTGATAGAACCAGACTTAAACAAAATATTTGCAAAACTCATGAGCAGTGTATGGATCAAGCATGTAATGAGTTTAGCTTATCATCCCCGTAATTAATGGACAAGTAGAAATTTCAACAGGAGATCAAAAGAATACTTGAAAAGACGGTGAGCTCAAGTGTGAAGGATTGGTCTTCCAAACTCGATGACGCACTCTCAGGGCTTGCAGATTCATACAAACCCCATTGGAATGTCCCCATACGTATTGTTTTGGTAAACCATGTCATCTACCTCTTGAATTAAATACAAGGCAATGTGGGCCATCAAGAAGTTAAACTTCGATTTTAAGGTCATATGGGAAGAAAGATTGCTCCTAACCGGTCTAACTGGAAGTTAATTGAGTAAATGAAGCCCATGAGATAATGCTAGAATATACAAAGACAAGACAAAGAAATGGCATGGATCAGAGAATTTTGAGAAAGAGTTTTATGCTAGGAACATGTCTCTCATTGCTTAATTCTAGACCGAAATTGTTTCCAGGGAAATTTAAAACTAAATGGAGTGGGCTATACATGCTGGTGTCAAGTACTACATTTGAGCAAAGATACCGAGACCGATAATGGGAATTCAAGGTCAATGGACAGAGGTTAAAGCATTATCTAACAAGGGAAGAGGGAAATGAAGAACTCCAACCGGTTCTTAAGGAAAAGAAGAAAGTACCACAACAAAGAAGTCCACTAAGGACTCAAATCGAAAGAATTTAATGGGAGGCAACCCATAAGGATTTAATTTCTCGAGCTTTAAGTTTTGAAATATTTTTCTTTTAGTTGCCAAAATTAGGTAAGATTTGTTTCTTTATAAGGATAGATTTAATTTTTAGAAATCAATTGTAGTTTAATTAGATTTTTCTTGAATATTGCGCAGAGCTTCGTAAGGTTTAAAGACATGAATGGCAAGGCAACTACAGAACACCCAAAGAATCCTGCGCAGGTCACAACATGAGAAAAAGGAGTAAATTTCTCCTAACCCACCTCGTAGGATATACTTGAATTGATTGTTAAATCTTTGCTTGGAGATGCCTGAAGAGATGTCTAAAAGGGTTAGGAACAATAAGAGAATTCAAGGTTCTTGAGATCATTGAGTTAAGGGCTTAGGTCGCGACAGAAAGGTTATGTCGCGACATAAGTGATGTCGCGACAAAACATTGATGTCGTGACCTGTTTTGAGGGCAATTTGTGAGTATTGAAGGAAGAAGGCATATGTCGCGACACCACCGTGGAAGTCGCCACAGAATTGGGCTTCAAATGAAAATGATGTCGCAAATAACCCCAACAAGGTAGGAAATAGCCGGGGAATAAAATGTGGAACAAAAGGGATGTCGCAACACATGATAATCAAACAATTCCTGTAATCTGATCGATGTCGCGACAAACTTGGGGCATGTCGCGACATAAAAGAGTTTTTAATGCCATTAACTCACTTTAAAAGCCCTAAATTCAATGATCTCAATAAAAAGAGGCAATTGAAGTCGCGACATGTTTTTAATGAAGCAATAATTAGCCCAATGTGCATTGGATTGAATTGCAACTCGAAACTTACCATTCACTCCAAACCAAATATTATTCACCTCTTCCTTCAATCCCAACCTCCCCGAAAACCCTGAAGGCCTAAACCTTTGAAAAGCTTTTCTTCCGTTTCCAATGGTCGAAATTCCCACCCTAGTCCCTAACCTAGACGAGATTACAGGGAAATAATGAACAAACCGTGGTTAAGAAACTCATTAAGAAGAACACCCTTAGACGAGATCTGTCAGAACAATCGTGAGAAGTGCCATCGTAAACACCGAAGCCCGCAAACTCCCAAGAAAGAGCGTAAAAGGAAAGGAAAGGTGAGAGAAGAAGAAAAAGTAGATTTCGCCGACGGCCGCATCTCAAAGGGAAAATATTATGCTAACAAGGGGTTTGTCACAGAGAGGAGATTCAAAAATCCTGTTACTCCTTTTCAAGGAGATGATGTAGAGAGCAGAGGGTGGGGTAGCCCTGCCGCGACACCAAAATCGTGGTATGCAAGACTGTAAGAGAGTTTTATTCAAATTTGGTAGGAATGGGTTGATGGAGCGGTTTTTGTTTGTAGAGTCCGGGTTTATGAGCCAAGGCCATCAACGAGGCCTATGGCACATGTGCGTTGCACAAGCATGGTTCCAAATTCAAGAAACTTGGAAAACCGTATTTGGAAAGATTGCCGAGAAGCTCACTAATGGTAAGGTGCGCCTAAAAACCAAGGAGGCTGGCGCTAAGAACATTGAACAGGGAAGCCTCACTGAGGAAGCGAAGGTATGGTTTTACTTCCTAGCTTCTGTTTTGGTTCCAACAAAACACGTGTGCACAGTGAGAGAACAAGAAGTTGTGATGCTGTATGCCATCCTAAAAGGATACAAGATCAATGTAGGAGTTGCCATTGAGTACCCTATCACGAGAAGATCATAAGAGAATAGTGAGTGTTATTCCTCACCCAAAGAACAATCACTGTTTCTATGTTTGAAGGTCAGTGAAAGGAAAGGGAATCAAAAGAAGAAGTACCCAAAGCTTCGCCACTCTCTTCTCGATTGTGAGTTAGCAAAGGACCAAGAAACCAAGAAAAGGAGTGCCGGTAGAGAAAGAGATGAAGCCCCAAATTAAAGACCGTAGTGCGAGACTCCGGGAGGGTTGCCGATCAAGTGAGCAGAGCAATTCCAGAAACTCACCCGACAACAATGATTTCATTTTGCACAATGAAGGGCGTGATGAAGGCAAATTCTGAATAGACTTCTCCATTCCTTAGTCGCCTTCCTCCCTGCGTACGGTAATTTGAACAGCGGAGAAAGCCTATGGGAGCAAACAGAACAGCTGACACTGGAAGCTCTCAATGCCATGCAAAAGAGAATGGAGGAAAGAGAGAAGAGAGGAACCTACGCAGAATCTGCAGATGCATTTATGAAAGAATTGAAGGTAAGGTATCACAAATGAGGAAAAGCTAAAACAGAAGGAAAGCAAGTGGAGCATGAGATGGAGCTACAAAGAAGAGACCAAAGAAGGGGGAGAAGAGTCAACGTAAGAGAGGAACGTATGAGAAAAATTTTGATGCAAAGAAGGGGAAGAGTTTAAGAAAGAACGAATGAAAGCAGATCACAACTGCTGGCGTAAACTTAAACTAAGTCACGAAGCTTTTTATAACAATCATTTGAGCGTGATTCTCAACCCTAACATTGATAAAGAAAAAGAGATAGACATAGCAAGAAGCCACTAGGGAGCAAATCAAGGGCTTCAAGTTCTATACAAGTCTCTCATGTATGATTTGAAAACAAATCTCGATGATGTGGCACAGAAGCAAAAGATAGTCCTATAGTGAGTTAATGGCTGGAAAACTTGGATTTGATCAACAATAATCTCTCCAAATTTTTAGAGGTCATGACCGAATGGAGAATACAATGAATGGCTTGGGGAAGAGGCAGATGAGTCGAACAAAAAGGCTGATTCTAATGAGATTTTCATTGAAGAATAAATCAGTAGGAAACCAAGAAGAGAAAAGGAAAGAAGAGAATTTAAAATTCCCGAATCTCTGTACCATTTAGGTACACTAGACCTAGATCCTCCAACATCTTGCTTCCCGCTATTTTTCAAAAGAAAAAATAGACCTTTCTCCTCGCTTAACCTTCCTTACCCTCCTTATCCCATTTGAATCAGATTCAACTCAAGGTAATTGAATCGTAAATAAAAATGAGAAATTGAATTGAATTGAGCAAAGGTTTTGAATCGTTTATTCAATGTTGTGTTGCTTGCGGATGCATAGTCAGGAAATTAGCACATTTATTTCAAGAATAAAATATTATATACAGTAATGCTGAAATGAATGAAGCAATCAGTTTAGGAGTAAACTGAAAAACAACAAAAAGGCAGAACAAGGGCCAGCTGAATACAATTTCATTGAAACACAAAGTGCAAAAGTGATTTAAATTTAGTCATAAGTCTAATAGATAAAGTAATGAAATCAAGGAACAAAACATATTTTTGAGATCGCGGGTATGAACAATGAGTCAAGGAACCTGTTGGATACTAAAGAGTTTAACTACTCATCAACAAAATTAATCAAGGAACTCCTAATGGTCAATACAAATAGCTAACCCAGATTCTAGAACTTGTTAGATTTCATTGATCGAGGCGAAATCCCAGTGATACAAATGACAAGAAATGATGCGTGCCATTCTTTGAAAGTTTGGAGCCATTCAAGCTATCCTATCTATATAAAGCATACCTTAGTTCCGTAAATTGGAGCCAATCAAGCCTTATTTCTAAAAATCGCCTAATTTAAAACCCCAAACCTTCCAAAAGAATCAATCTTCAAGAAAGAACCCGTGATTACCCAAGAACTGGAAAGAGGGAAAGAAGGAAATTCAAGTTTGGGGAGGTTGTTTTTAAAGAACTCATGAGAAAAGACAGAAAGGGGAAATTGAAAGCGGAAAAGGGTCAAAAAACAAAAAAAATAAAAAAGAAAAAAAAAAAGGGACAGCTTTACCAGGGCTCAATTTTCGAACTATTAAGTTCTTAGGGGTAATGAACACCTAGTACCCTAATGCCATCTGGTGTGGGAGTTACTAACCCAAAGTTCGCTAAGGGTGTTAGAAAGCCTAAGAAGGTAAAACATTGCACTATCCCTTAATGGTGACAAACAAAGGAAATTCCCCCAGTTGAATTACAAATGAGAAACGGAGCATACAATCTGAATAGAAGAAATCAAGGAGATGTCCCAAAAATGAAGTTCAGGAGTTTATTAAAGAAAAAACTACAAGGAAAAGGCGCAGGCGAGAGTTAAGAGAGAAAAGTCTAGGGTAATCTAAACCAAAAAGCTCCTTTCTATCCTACCCTTACCCAAGCCTAACATTACAAGCCCAAAAGACCTGATTGATCTTGAAGGATGGAATTACCTACATTAGTGGAGATCAATATGAACAACAAGCTTATGGAATTTGGAAAGGTGAATAAACAGTAAAACTATATGACCTAGGGAGTTATGAATAATTATGAAGATGAGAAAGGAAAAAATTTATTTTTCAACAGGATCCAATGATTATGTTGTTTGTAAAACAATTTCAATACTTAGTTTTGGGTATACTATAAAGAGAGAACTCAACCCTAAACTGGACTTGAAGCTAGATGTGCGTAAACAATGCAATACTTGTATTTCAATTAAATTGACTTCTACTGCAAAAACAAAATAGAAAAATGTTCTTTTTGTTTGAGGACAAACAATTCTTTTTTTCTTTGCTTGAGGACAAGCAAAACTTTAAGTTTGGGGGAGTTTGATGAGCTTAAAAGTCATCTATTTTTAGTCCATTTTTCTGTTTGATTTTAATGTAAAAGGAATAATTAAGATGCAGAATATTAAGAAACTCACCAAATTTGTTATTTGCAGGAGTATAAAAGCAGGCAAAGAAAATGCAAAGTGAAAAATGCAAAGAAATGGGAAGCGGAATAAAAATGCAAGAAGTGGTCAAGGTGAACGGAAACAAATGGCGATTCATTATGCGCTGGCTCGTACAAATTCGTAGATTATGAGGTCGCGGCGATCGGATAAGTGAAGAAAATAAGCAATCGGGTCGCGATGAATCACCGTGATAAGCAAATGAGGATTAACCGTGGTTGAGGGAATGATGTCGACAAAGATTTGCATGCGTCGCTGACAGGCGTCGGGCTGCCGCGACGGATGGAGGTCGCGACAAGAGAATCGCCGCTTCGCGATGTGTTTGAAGGACGAGCCGAATCGGCCGCGGTCGCGACAGAGGACTAAGTCGCGATAATCGAAAGCAACCACGCTTCTCCAAAGACATACCGCCGTCGCGACAGAGGACTAAGTCGCGATAATCGGCAGCAACCAAATAAGCCTCCAAAGACATGCGTACCGATGTCGCGACAAAGAGATCGAGGTCGGTGACATCATGAACGCATCGCGCGGAAGCCTCCAAAGACATACCGATGTCGCGACACAAGAGATTGAGGTCGCTGGCATCATGAACGACGCTGACGGCCGGCAGAAGACTCGGGGAAATGGTCGCGCATGATATCATGTCAACATCGAGAGACCAATTCAAACCAGAAAGGCATAAAGTGATGTCGCTGGCGCGATCGATGTCGCCGACATAAGATGACACGCTTTAGCTATCGTTGAGACTTTTGTTGATGTCGCGACGCGGAGATCGATGTCGCGACATGGATTTATGTCGCGACAAGAGATCACGTCGCGACATGAATGTAAATACGGGCCAACTAACTACAAAGATCGTATTGGAATTAGGGCCCAACTGAGAAACCCTATAAATAAGCAGCTACCCAAGATGAAAAGGCAAATTATGCGATAATGACGAGAGGTTCAGAAATAAGGCTCATTTTCTTTATTTCCTTTTAGTTTTTCTTTTCTTTTCTTTTCTTCAATGTCGAGAAGTTAGAGATTAGGATTAGATTTATCGCTCTAGTTTTCGCTTTCTTTTCGGAATTGATGTTATCGCTTTTGAGCGTAAGCCGACGCACTTATTCTTTCAAATTACTACCGAATGCTTGAAGTTCGCACAAATTTCGAATTCGACTCTTCGCTCGAATCAAGTGAAGCTATTCTTATGATCGTGAGGAATGTCAGAAGCGTAATTCAAGAATTGAGGAATCCGCAAATTTTCCATTATGAATGCTATAGTCAAATTATCTTTCCTTAGTCAAGTTTCCAAAGAAATGTGAATTTCGCTTATGAATTTACTTCGTTTTGGGTTTAATGTTTTTCGGATTCGGACACGCTTTATTATACCCGCTTAAGATTTGTTTCATTGCTCGATTTCAAGGAGGTCCTCCGAGGACACGGCAGGTAGAAGACATTCCCAGAGTTATGAACATTTCTTTGAAGGCATGAACTCGCTATTAGAGATCTATCGAGCTTTGTAAGTTTATCTGACAAATCCTCTTCTCACTTGAAATCAAGAACGCAGTTGGAATGAGTTATCAATTTAACAAGCAAAGAGTTCACTTAATTCGATAGTGAGGCCAATCCCGTGTTACCGAGATCTAATCATGAGAGGTGATCTATTCTTAATTTCAGGAAGAGGGACCTGAAGTTGTATATCCCCGTCGACCGAAGGTAACTTGGGAGCTAAGGTTTACAAATTCATAAAATGGGTAATGGTTATCAAGGGAAGAAAAAATAACAGACAAGTGAAATCCTTTAAAAGTAGCGTTATCTCATTCCCGTCTTTCGAAAGAATCGGGAAAATTAGATAATGAAATGTGGAGTGTGGAGAGATCCAGCTTTACTGCTAAACGCCTTGGATAGATTTTTAAAACCTCAAAATATTCAAGAAGTTTTTAACAAAGATAACTGGTGAATCGTACTCATAGCAAGATACTCGATGTGTCCTCCGAAAGATAATTATTCAAAGTCCATTTATTTTCTTAACTATTCTTTATCTTTATTCTTTATATTCCGGCTATTTGATTGTTCATTTATTTTACTGCTAGTATAATTTCCAGTTTCTTAAGCTGAACCCCAATATCACTTTATGGTCCAAATAGTACGGAGCTTGGAGTAGTCGTGTGAAGTTGATTTGGGTACCTCGAGATCTCCGTGGGATCGGAGACCGGACTTATATCCATTTTATTACTTGTCGACCTCAGGCACTTGCAAGATATCAGGCCAAAAAACCAAAATTAGAAAATGATAACTCTAGGAGATTTTTGCCTCAATAAGCTTTATGGCAGCTCAGATTAGACAATAGTCCTTTGGTAATTGTGCAACTAAATTTGTATATGCGTTTTGGTCGGTCAACAATAAGCGATCCCCCTACCAAACTCAGCTCAAACGTATCTTCACCGCCTACATCATCCACCCCTTCAAGAGATAGAAATTCGGTTTCCCCTTGGGAAAGAGACAAAGCCGTCAGAGAAAGATCAATGATTGCATAGAGTGAAGAACCAAGAAGCCTACAACAAAATCGAGAAAACTACAAACAAACCGAATAAACAAAGCTCTCAACCTAGGAGAGGATTGCTCTCAAACAAGGAGAGGACAATATGACAACTTTATCCTTTAGTATGTTTCCTAATCTTAAAAACAAAATAACCCTATTATTTTTCTTACTTTGATTTATATTTATATTTCAGTTCTTTTTTATATAATTTTGTTTCTAATCTTTTAGTTTCTTTTATCATTGCTCTTTTCCTCCTAATTTTTTAAAATGTTGGCCTTTGGTGTCGGTTGTTTAATTAAAAAAGAAAAGTAAAAAAAAAAAAGAAAAAAAAAGAGGTTTTGCAGAAGACTTTGAGGAGTCTTTCTTTCCTAAAAATTGAATAAAGGTTTTGCACTTGATTCTCTACCCATCAATATGTATCAAGCTTTTCAGCCTTGAATTTCTTCAAAGACCCCATGGAAGTCTCGTAGCTAAAGACCCCATTTTTATTTCCAAATTACATTCTTGTAATTTTATTTAGAATCGATCATGGCTTCCGGTACTAAGCGGTTCGGGGAGATCCTCTTCTTCTTCTTATAATTCTAATTCTAAATGGAGTACGATGTGTTCTTGAGTTTCCGGCGAAGATACGCAACACCTTTACCGATCATCTCTATTGGGCTTTGTAGATTGAAACAACATCAAAACCTTTAGAAGGCGATGAAACTTCCAAGGGAGAAGAGATTTCACCTTACTAAAGTTATTGAAGGATCGGGATCGCCATTATCGTCTTCATAGCTGATTCAGTGGTGCTTAGATGAACTGGTCAAGATCATGGAGTGAAGAAAAGAGCGAAGTTTTCTATTTTCTATGGTGTAGAACATGCGAAGTCGGGGAACGGTGGGAGTTATGGAGAAGCATTCAAGAATCATCGAGACAAATGCGGGCGTGGAGAGAAGAAGAAGAAGATTGAGGAGTGGAAGGTACACCTTAAAAAGCAGTAAATTGAGTGGATTTCCTCTCAATGACATCCCAGCTCCGCTTTCCTTTTCCATTTGTGGAGTTTATTTTTCGTCCTTGTTAAGAAAAAAAAAAAAAAGATTAATGATTTCCATATACAAATCAAATACATTTTTATCTAAGTAGACGTGTATGTTTGATTTCCTAAAAGATTTTCTAAATTTTTAATTTATTATTATTTTAATAAACTTTTTAATTTATTATTTAAAATTATAAAATTTAAATATAATTAAAATATATTTGAAAAAAACTGTCTATAATTGGAATAATATGAGATGTTCTCTAGACTTGTAATATATATATTGAAAAGGATTGAACTTCATTTGTATTTCTCTCTAATTGCCAAAGTATTTAATATATATGCATAGTTTACAAGAGTGTCGATTTATACTACTCGAGATTTTGTGGCCTCACACAATTTGTTCATAGTCCTCAATGGTGATAGACATCGTGGGAGTGTGGTGCTTAGTGGGGGATCAAGTCAGTAGTGTTCACGATACCCTATGTATCCCCCCACGTTCTTGTATGACTAATTCTACTGGTTCGGCGATGACAGCTTCAACTGGCTAGATCGGTGCCCTATGTGCTTGATGTGAGGGATGGCATGACCTGCCTCCTTCACGCAGATGCCCAATGTGTGTTTAACAGATATTGGATCCGATGCCACAGGCTTGGGCTTGGGATCCTTGGTTGTTCGGGTTGCTTACGTTCGGTTCATGTGGGATTAGACTTATCTTATTCCACTAGCCCCAGCTAGTGTGCGTGGCCAAGGACAATAATGAGTCTTTGATAAGCGCTACGTTTACGTACTTGTCGTTGTTTGGTCATGATTGGCGCAGCGATCCACGCGTTCGATGCATACGGTGCGGCATTTGGATTGGAATTTGGGGATTGTGTTTCGTCGGGTACGAATGGAGCGTTTAACGTGGTTTTGAATATCCCACTAACAATGATTGGATTTTTAAGGCTTAAATACCCCCCAAACTTGCCTTTTGAGACTTCATTGAGCACCATTTCGAAGCATATCGCCTTTATCCTTCTTCTTCTTATGCTCCTGACTTCTCTGGTTAGTCATTGCCTTTGGTGATTCTTGCCCTGTTGGAGTTCTTGCTGCCCTGTTGTTTGTGATCTGTGCAATATCACGGTGAAGGTATATTCTGGTTGTCCAAGTTTCTTCCTTTCCCTGCTACCTTTGTCGTCTTCTAAGTCTGGTCTTTGGGAGGGGTTTTAGTTGTCATGAGCGGCCGGGGTTGATCTAGATCTGTTAGCGTCTTTTGTCTTTTTCCCCTCTTTCTCCCTTTTTTTTTTCTCTAATCGGTAGTCGCTTCCTTTGTGGCTAGACGAGTGACTCCGGTGACTCTGCTTCATCTCGTATCAGTGGCGACGTTGCTCAGAGGCCTGTCGAAGGTGATAAGGGGGGTCAACCTTGGCCGACCCTACAATCGGGCTAGGCAGGATTCGTCAACTTCTGGCTGCGAGGACGCTCATTCCCGCATTAACGCCGATTGGGGTTATAACGTGGCTTAGGCCTGTTGGGGAGGCTAGGGCCGATGCTTTCTGGAGGAAACACTCCTTCCCTCCCAATGTTTGGGTTTCTATTCCTTCATCGGGATCTTAGTTCGTGGCATGTATGGAGGAGGATCGGGGCCAGATGAACTTCATTTACTAGCCTGAAGTCCATATCAGTGAAGAATTGAGGTTTCCCTTACCTACACTAGTGCATCGATTCTTTTATCACACCCGTCTTCATCCCATTCACACCATGTGAACATTATACGCGTCCTACTATGAGTGTGGGTACTGAATCGTCGGTACGACATATGTTGGGGGTTAGAGGAGGTCTTTATGCTTACACCACAAAGCGACATAACTTAGGGAAATACTACTTCGTGGTTGATGCCAAGTTACTTCAACTTGTCACCAACTTGCTCGACACCAACAAAAATAAGTCGCAAGGCAATGTCTTGCTATTTGGTGCTTGGGGTTGCTCGAAGGACCCGATGCTCCAAGAGCTTGGGTTGAACTTGGATCCTAAATCAGGTCGAGTGTTGGGAACTAGAGTCTGTTTACTGTCTATCCCAACCTATAAGTTTTTTGACAGTTTTTTTTTTTTTTTTTTTTTGTGCAAGCTGTCGAAGCATGGAAAGTTGGTGGACGACCTTTATTCTGCTCAATTCGATCTTTTGGTGTGGGTTATGAGCCACCCGACCTCGGAAAGGGACTACAAGCTTCTACTGTCTCTTGACAATATCTGGGAGGTCGTCGATAACTCAGAGGATTTCATTCCACAAGAGGTCTCGAGGTTAAACTTCGTAGGATCCTTGGATGCCCGAGGCTAGGGAACGGGTGCAGAGTAACCTTCATGATCGGATTAAGAAAGCAACAACTAAAGATATGCCTGAGGATGAATTGGGGAACAAGTTTCCTCTTATCCCTCCCCCAGCTAACCCCTCACTGTGGCCTGAAGCCAAGTGGCCAAGGGAAGCGGAGCCTAAAACTGTAACTCAGCTATGGAGGAGGGTACATGAGTTGACTGTGGGAGGCCATCCTGGTGCTCTGAGGGAGGGGGCTCGAGGTCCCACTGTTCGTCCCGAGGCTTGTGGATTGCCTCAGTCCAGGGACGGAATAAGGATTGTGGAAGGGCGGGGGGATCGATCGCAGTGGAGTGAGGCCGTTGGTTCCAAGGGGAAAGGGAAAGCTGGAGTATGACTTGGACCTCCCCCGGAAAAACCAACATCTCCCCCATCCTTTGATGCTCTCCTGTCTGACCCTTCTCTATTCGAGGAGCTCCCTTTGGAGGTTCCAAACGAAGGGGCCTTCTCCTCGGTTGGAGAAGTATACGGCGGGGAGGCGATGAAGGAGGCACGAGAGTTGCTGAAGGATGCTACCCCCTTCAAAATGGCTACCATCTTAAGCTTTTGCCCTTTTTTTTTTTTTTTTTTTTGTTGATAGCCTTGTATCATTATTTGTGTAGATGAGCGTTTTTGGTGCCTACATGACCAATTATTACGATAGCCAACAACACTAGTTTAGCCGTCTCTCTACTCTATGCTCGGGTGCTTAGGCACTGTACAACAAGGTGCAGGTGGAATCTCAAGTGCCCGAGCTTGAGAAAGAGCTAGAGAAAGCCCGCCTAGAATGGGCGAAGCTCTTAAAAGAGCGCGCTACCTGGGTCGGCGACGTGAAGAAAATAAGGAAGATGGAGGCCGACGTGGTTGAACTAGAGAAGAATATTTCTCAGCTTCGTAGCATTTATTAGGCAGAAATGGAGAGAAAATAGGCCTTCTGTGAGGCGGAGAAGGAAAAAGTTGCCTCGGAGTTATAGGCAACTTACAATGACATGTTGCTCGATAGGTATGCGCATATGTTTGAAGCTAGAAAATGGGAGGGTTATCCGGAGGCTGAACGTATTGCAAAAGAACGACTAGGGGGAGCACGCGACCCTCCCACTGTGGACATGCCAAAGCCTAGTTGCATGGGTGAAGTGCGGGCTTAGCAAGTGTTCGCGGGCGAAGGTATGTCTTGTGTAGAACTATAAGTCGTGGTCGTTCCAGATCGCCCAGCCGATGTAGATGTCCCGCCAGTCCACCCTTCTTAAATTGTAATGTGCCTATCCTTGTCGGGTTATGTCTGATGGATGATAATGTTTTGAATGAACTTTAGAACAAAATCTCTTGTCTCTATTTAATCTTAACAGTTGTTTATTATTTCAACAATTTGGGTTAGAGTACTGGAATGTGTTGCTAGGGCCTTGGGCCGTCAGAACTAGCGCCACGAGGCTAAGGGCCTCTTTGGGCCCTAAACCGCCTTGGGCGAGGCCTTTTGAGGCCCTGGCCACCCGAAAGCCTTGGGTCGTGGCCAGAGCTGCCATGAGCTGGCTCTTGCGATAAGCTGCTTGAGACCTTAGGACGTCGAGGGCTAGTCGTCGGAGGTTAAGGGCCTCTTGGGGCTAAGCTGCTCGAGGCCTTGGGCCGTCGAGGGCTAGTTGTCGTAGGCTAAGGGCCTCTTGTGGGGCTATACAGCCTGAGGCCTTGGGCCATTGTGGGCAAGGTGTTGTAGGCCAAGGGCCTCTTGGGGCTAAGTTGCTCGAGACCTTGGGTCGTTGGGGTTGAGTGTGTATGCGGGGGGCCTCTTGTGGGGCCTATGCGCCGGGGCCTTGAGCCATTGAGGGCAAGGTGTCGTAGGCTAGGGGCCTCTTAGGGCTAAGCTGCTCGAGGCCTTGGGCCATCGAGGGAGCTGGTGAGTGGGGCGGGAAGGCATCTTATGGGGGCTATAGGGCCTTGGGCCATCAGGGCTAGTTCCGTGAGCCCAAGCCCCAGGAGCCTTGGGTCATCAAGGCTAGTCATTTGTGGGTCGAGGCCTCTTGGGGCTATCTTTGCTCGGGGCCTTGGGCCATACGTGGGGCGGCTGTCGTGGGCGGGGGCCATAACTGCGGCATAACATTATGGAGTGGAGAGCATATGGGATCGAATGGAGAAAAATATGCGATCTTTATTCAACTTCCTCGTTAACTAGGGTTCAATCCTAAGAATGAAAAGGACGTTGTTACTAGAAGTATTTCTTCCGGCAGGCGAGTTCTAGGGGCGAGATTACGTCTTCGCATGGAGGCGTAATCTGTAAGTGCCGCTGATCCGTCATCGAGAGGGCGTAAAGGCCTTTGATTGGAGAAACCTTAGGATTTCAATTCGGTGGTGATGAGGATTACTAAGAACGCCCTTCTTGAATGCTATGGGTTTGACGAATATGTACCTCTGGCGTGATGCTTAGTGGTTGTATTCGGCCATTCGAATGACAACCCGATCTTTCTTTCTTCAAGTTCTTCCAATGCTAGGGTGAGCTCGGTGGTGTAGCCTATGCGCAGAACGTCTAGTCTGGATTCCACCAGAGTCAATGCCTCAGCTCCAAAGGCTAGGGCGTAAGGAGTTTCTCCGGTAAGTTTCCTTGGTTTCGTTCGGTAGGCCCAGCGTGCGATTGGTAGCTCATCGACCCACTTGCATTTAGCCCACGTCAGTCTTTTCTTTGGGTAAGTGAGTAATGTTTTGTTCGTACCATTAGCTTGGCCATTTGATTGGGGGTACCTAGGGGTGGAGTAGATATTTTTTATTCCAAACTCTACACAGAATTGTTGAAATGGCTTACTTATGAACTGGGGCCTATTGTCCAAAACGATAGCGTGCGGGACTCTGAACCGACATATGATACTCTGTTGCACAAACTAGTTTAAGTGACACACTTTAATTTTTGGGCGCAGGTCTCAGCTTTCGCTCATTTTGTAAAATAATCGATAGTAATGAGGAGGAACTTCCTTTGCCCCATGTCTTGAGGCAATAGGTTTACAATATCGGTTCCCCACATATAGAAAGGCCATGGTATGGATACTGAGTGGAGTGCAATGACCGGGGTATGAATAACGTTGCCGAATTTCTAACATGTATTGCAACTTCTGACGAACTACTCGAATTCATGTTTCATTATCGGCTAGTAAAAGCCTTGTGTCATAATCCTGTGACATAATGACCAGCCAGCCTAATGAGTCTAAGTAAATGCCTTCGTGTGTTGCTCAATAATATTAATCTGTCTCGATACGGTGACACTTGACTTCTTTGCACAGACTTGAAAATGACTGTGTTATAAAACATCATTTATTAAGAGCATGCACGTTGCTCGGGCTTTGTTAGGCGACTTTTACGTCACGGGAAAACTGCATTTTGAATAGTTGGATATTGGAAGCATCCAAGAATCTCTAGTTCGTGTTTCGGCTATAAGGGCCACCCTGGTGGAAATTGAAGAACATGACAAGACATTTAGTTCCACATGGCAGGGGTACAAGGTGTTGGAGGCTAAATTTGCGAGGGCGTCGACTATTCTATTTTTTTATCTCAGGACTTGGGCCACTACAAAATTTGAGAACCGAGTGGCCAGTGAACATGTGAGAGCTATTCTCTCGTTCTTTGCTTCATATTCACCCCGAATTTAGGACGCCATAAACTATGAATCACAATGAAGCTCTAAGCTTGTGACGGAGAGTGCCTTGGCTACTCGAAGATCAAGTAGTACAACCTCGTATTTAGCTTCGTTATTCAAAATAAAAAATGAAAACTTAATTGCCTAGCGATGGGTAGGCCTTCTGAAGATTGTAACACCATACCACTCCTCCTCCAATCGCTTTGGAGGAACCTTCGGTCTCTAATATCCACAACGGTTCGCTAATTCTATCCTTGGGCATATTTGATAGTTCAACGATGAAATTGACAAGAACTTGACCCTTGGTAGCAGACCTCAGGCGATACACGATATCGAACTCGCTTAGCTTGACGGCCCACTTCAAGAGTCTTTCTGATGCGTCAGGTTTGTGGAGTATGGCCCTGATCGGGTAGCTAGTTAGGAGGATTATCATATGTGCTTGAAAGTAGGGGCGTAACTTCTTAGTTTCCATTCTTAGGGCCAAAGCGATTTGCTAGAATTTTGTGTAGCGGGTTTCGGCATTTGTTAGCATTTTGCTGATAAAGTATACATGCCTTTGTCTTCCTTCATCATCTGTCTTCACCAGGGCTGTGCTCACCATTGCTGCTGAAGCTACAAGGTAGAGATAGAGCTCCTCCCCCTTCAAAGGGCTGGGACAAAACTAGAGCGGTGGCGAGGTAGTCTTCAATAGCTTAGAAAGCCTTGTCACAATTTGGGCCCCAATCCCCTGATGAAGCCCTTCAGAGCCTTGAAGAAAATTCGGAGACGGTTTGAGTACCTTGAGATGAACGTGTTCAATGCTGCAAGTTTTTCTGTCAAGGCTTGTATTAGCTTCCTGGTTTTAGGGGATTGCATCTGGAGAACGGCTCTGGATTGTTCGGGTGCCATTCCGATTCCCCTTTTGCTTACCAGAAAGCCGAGGAACTTCTTGGATTTGACCCCGAAGACGCATTTTTCCTAATTCAACCGTAGGTGGTGCAATCTCATTAGTTGAAAAGCCTCGCGTAGGTGAGCTAGGTGATTTACGCAAGGCTTTGATATGACCATAATATCATCTGTATATACTTCCATCGATTTTTCCAGTAAAGGCCCGAACATACGAGACATCATGTGCTGATAAGTTACCCCGACATTCTTATGGCTGAATGGCATGACATTGTAGCAATACATCCCTATTGGTGTTATGAAGGCCGTGTTTGCCGAATCAAGAAGGACCATAGGGATCTTATTGTAACCCCAGTAGGCATCTAGAAAAGACAATAGGTCGTGCCGGATGGTGGCATCCACTATCTAGCCAATCCAGGGCAAGGGGAATGTATCTTTAGGGCAAGCGTCATTGAGATCAGAGTAATCAACACAAACGCTCCATTTTCCGTTCTTTTTAGGGACAACCATGACGTTGGCCAACCATTTAGGGTATTGAATTTCTCTAATAAAACCTGCTGCTAAGAGCCTGTCAACTTCTTCCTTCATTACTTCCCGACGTAAGGGATGAAATCGCCTTAACTTTTGTCGTATTGGCTTCCGTCCAGTCTGTAGGTTGAGTTGGTGCTGTGCCATAGTAGGGGAAATACCAAGCATATCATTATGCGACTAGGCAAATATATTGGAATTCTCCTGCAAAAGTGATAAGAAGGTGTCAACTTCTTCTTGAGAAATGGAGGTTCCGAGACTAACCTACTCAAGTTGGCTTGGATCGAACACGAGGTAGACTTTTAGAGGCTCCACTATTCTAGGGTCGTCATGTTCATTTAAGCGGGCCTCAAGCTACCGTTGCTCTTTGGACGGTTGATCTTTCTACGGCAGTTCAACCACATAATAGGCTTTGACGGCTTTCTAGTCCTCTCTGATATCAATTTGGCCCAATGAGGTTAGGAAACTTAACATTTTGTGGTAGGATGAAGGCAAGGCCTTCATGGTGTGAATCCAGGTACATCCCAAGATGGCATTGAAGGATGAATGTTCATCAATTAATGTAAACGGGACGAGGGCGGTGACCGGACTTAACACTACTACTGGAAAAACTATCTTGCTGAGTGAAGTGGTATGCAGTTCGTTGAAGCCGACTCGGGTTTTGTGGACGGACATTGTTAAGTTCTTCATGGGACAGCGGGTAGTGCTTACTCACGCGATACCATGAATAGCAATCTCATCGGGCGTATCGTATAAGGTCAGTATGAGCGCATCATCGTGAAGCGTGGATAGTTGATGCAAGGGGGACTCGAAGAAGGTTATAGTACCATCGATGGGGCGGACGTTGCTAAGGGCGAAACTATACTGAACTCCGTCCACCAATGCACCCGAAGATGGTCGGCCTCGGACCTGGGAGCCATTGGACTGACGAGGATAGTGTTGATTACGAGTCGAGAACTTGTCGGCATGGTTGATTAGGGAGACCTGATGGCCGACCTAGCATTAGCAGGGCTCAGCCCCTCAAGGTATTGTCAGAGGTATCCCCTTTGAGCCATGCTATCTAGTAAACTTTGCGATCATTGGCACATTTGTTGGTCGGATAATAAGGTGTTCTTTATTGGTAATCTGTGTTGGACTTGTCTCTTCGGTCCAGGTCATCTCTCTATGGATTTGGCTAGGCAAACCCCTCCAAAGATTGTATAAGCAGGAAGAGTTAAGATTGGGTTAGCGTGAATCGAGCGTGTTCTCTACTTCTCCCCTGCCCTAGGTCCTTGTTGTCATGTTCTCTTACTCTGCTGTGTTGGCGACCCCCAGGGCAGGCCGACCCGATTGGTGAGTCAGGGCCGAAACCCGGGACCTTTCGTTTTATTTCTTTTAAAGTCATTAATCAAAATCCCTTTTAATTATCGTTTTATTAAATTTTAGTTTTCAAAAGTGTCGCGACCCGAATCCCGACTTGACCGTTGGCGGATCAAGCGGGCAGGTTCTACTGGAGCATTTCAAATTATCTTATCAAAACATTTGACATCTGTATTCATTTTAGATTTTGTAAATTAAAGGAAAAGCATTTCATTTTAAGGCAAGCCCATAAGCATTTACAATTAACAAAAGATTCATAATGTTTACATTTAACAAAATGCCTTTAAAATAAGGATCCGAGAGTTATTTGTTTTACAAAATGTCAATGTTTGAAAGAAATGGAAGTAATGCATATGTGGAGCATACTCAGTAATTCATACATGACTCTGAGCTCCTCGATCTTAGGTCTTGCTTGATGTCTATCCTTTCGGTACCTGCG
This sequence comes from Tetrastigma voinierianum, assembly GCA_016808115.1. Taxonomy (NCBI): domain Eukaryota; kingdom Viridiplantae; phylum Streptophyta; class Magnoliopsida; order Vitales; family Vitaceae; genus Tetrastigma; species Tetrastigma voinierianum. The sequence continues at coordinate 117,008 of JAEQBH010002147.1, read as the reverse complement.
CATTGATAAAACAATACGCTAAGCATTTTCACATGCTTAGTGGTTCTATCTGATTGTCTTCCATTTTCGTTCATATAAATCATGCATTTATCAAAATAATGCCTTTATACAATATCGTGATAATAAGTGCTGGCTCCACTTTTTCAATACCATCATTTCATTGTTCGGTTTGTGATTCCATATAGCTATAGAATTCGACATCCAGCGGTCGGTTGGTGAATCTGCCTGTTTGTCATTCAGTAGTAATGTGGTTTCACATTCAATATTTCCGTCTCACATATGACTATAGAATTCGACATTCACGACGGATTCAGTTGGTGAATCCTGTCTTGTTTGTCATTCAATAGTAATGTGATTTCGCGTTCAATATTACCGTCTCACATATGACTATAGAAGTCGACATTCCACGGCAGTTCGAGTTGGTGAATCACGTCGCAATACGTCATTCAATAGCAATGTGATTTACGCGTGGAACAAATGCGGTTACCTTCATGACGAATTCAGTTGGTGAATTCCGTGATCATTCAATAATACGTTTCAAAATCAATTTACTTTATCGCAGTAAATTCACTTCTGATTCAAATACTACGCATACATGCATATATTTGGCAAACAGTTGAACTAACAATGATTCAAATCAATACTAATCATTCATCCCGATATATATGCATATTTTGCAAATAGAGAGCAATATGAGAATAAAGAGCGTGTGGTGGACAAACTAGAATAAAGAACAAGTATAGAACAAATAAAGAATAGAGAACGGGTATAGAACAGACCAATTATCGATTCCGTTTCTTTCTCGATGTCAATCCCCAGGCGGAGTTATCGTCTTCACCCGCACCTAGTCAAATACAATTCATTCACTCTTAGTGATTATGCAAATAATCGTACTAAACGAATTCACTTTGCCTCGGCGGCTCGGTATGGTACGCCTTTGACTTAGACTCATTCTTATTCCTCTATGAGTCTACTTTACTTAGGAATTGGAATCATTCCAATCGGATTATCCAAACTAAAGTTATGGCATTTTCCATGCCAGCTAGTCGGTTTACGGATTAAACTGGGAACAGTTTGTATTACTAATTTTTTTCAGGTCTTAACTCCCTTTGACTCTAGGTCTTTGTACTCATTTAAAGCTAAGGTGCTAGGGTTCTATTCCAGCTGGAATCACGATTCGAACATAGAAACTCAGAAGTTACGTCAGAAACAACTCGGACTACTCTATGTCAAAGCTGATGCAGAATTTTTCTTGCACATGGCTCCACTTTGGAGTGAATTTTTAGATCACTTAGGATCAGAATTTGACGTGCCTTCTCTTTAAGTTTTGGTTCTCCTTGAAGTCTATTTTACTTAGCCATGAATCCTCAAATCGGATAGAAATGAGGGAGTTATAAGCCGAAATCAGCTAGTCCAGAGCAGGAAAAACCAGAGACAAGTTCTACCGGTAGAACTTAACTTCTCTGCATTAGAACTTGGCCAAAATGGCCCGGAATCAAAGTTGTACCGAAGTGAGACTAACTTCTACCGGTAGAACTCTCAGATGCCCAGAATGTGTGTTTTCTCATTTTCCATATGTTTCAACTCGATCAACTCTATACCTCATAAATACTTCAGACAGTAAATTCATCTTATGATCTCTTTTCTACTCAATTTATCATTCAATCTTCTCTTATTTCAAAGACCTATTATGAATTTCTTCAAAAAAACCATTCTAATATGGGTCTTAACCCCCTTTATACAAATACACAAAATTTGTGCAGGGTTTGTTCTAGCAGCCTTTTTCTTTGCAGATTAAGCGTAAATCTGACCTCAAGGGAGGATTCCATGTTTTCTTGTACATTTGAGGTTTTTACCACAACACCTCAACAAGTTAAGGTTTGTGTGATCTCTTCCACAAAACCCTAGACAAGGAGGACCATTCTCCAAAACAAAGCCTTAGGAAATCAAAACACACTTGAACCTAAGATGAATACATACCTTGGTTTTGATCTTCCTCTCCTTCTCCTTCTTCTTCCTCTTCTTCCTCTTGTTCTCTCCCTTCTTCTCCTCTCACACGGTTTTGCTAGGGCAAAATTGGAGACCAAATGCATTTTAGCTTTGGTTTTTCATTTTAATATTGCAACTTTTCATAAGTGCAACTAGCCCACAACTCTTTAATTTTTAATTCAACTTGTTTTAATTCTGTGTGGCCCATCTCTACTCCCTTTTTTTATATTTATATCCCTTATGGAAATTTCAATTTTATCCTTGTTTTGGTGCTCAAATTTCCGGGTTCACTAAATTTGCTATTTCATAATTTGTCAATTCATCACTTTTCCCGGAAAAACCCAAGTTTTGCCCAATTCATACCCAGAATATATAATAAAATTATTATAAAAATTCTAGGGTATTTTTGGGGCGTTACACTATCAGCCTCTCCTCGGGAATCAAATCACCTCAACTCATGTGGTTCATGCTTGTCTCGGCTATCTAGGCCATCGCGACCTCTTTTCCCTTTGATATGGCTATCGCACCTTGAGTCAGAAGTGGAGGCTACAATCCTCTTGGTTACGGCGATTGTGTCATCTTCTAGCATGGTATATTTGTTTCCCCTTTGAAAAAATTCGTCCATAGTTATCGGTGGATGCAGTGAGAGCGAATCGAAGAATTGAGTGCTGGGGCGGATGACTTGTTTAACTGCCTTCCAGATGTTGTCTGTGCTTACTGCTTCAAGCTGGAGGATTGCTGCCCCAAAACGCTTCATAAAATCTCTTATTGACTCGGATCTTCCCATTCTCACATGGAATAGGCTGGTGACGCTCTACTTTCTCTTTATTGAACACATGTATTGAGTAACAAATTTCTCGGATAAAACACGAAAGGATGTTACTGTGTTAGGCGAGAGGTGGTGGAACTGAGCGAGGCGCCACAGAAACGAGACTAGACGGGAACACCTTACCTGAAGGGCGTGGTTAAACGATTTAGCGATGCATTAGGTGGTCAAAAGGATCCTCCAACCTATCATACATCTGGAATTTCGGCAATATGAAGTGGTAGACTTCTCTTGATGTATAATGGCCCGAGAACAAATGGGAAGCTGCTGTAATAACTCTGTTACTCGTAGGCGGGGTCTACGACTTATAGGGAGGAGAGGGGTGACGAGATTGTCATGGCGGAGAGCATGTGTTGATGCATGGGCGGCATTCTCTTTCCCATAGGCGCATTGGTTAGAAGGCGTGTTGTTGACGAGACTCCTGCTATTCTTTCAACATTTGTTCCAGCCACAACATTCGCTACTCCATTGATGGTGTAGAACTGGAGGGTGCAATCTCACCCATTAGGCCGCATCTGGAGGAACTAAGGGGGCGTCTTGATGCAATTGAGAGAAGCGTGGGAGGTGGTTTCCCACAGACGACACTAATGGAAAGGATTGAACTTCCTAAGGAATTTGTATTTCTCTCTAATTGCCAAAGTATTCAATGTATATGCTTTTCTGGTTACAAGTGTGGCAATTCATACTACTCACGGGTGACACTTGGCCTCTTACAATTGGTTCATAGTCCTCAATGGTGATAGACACCATGGGAGTGTGGTGCGTAGTTGGGGATCAAGTCAACAGAGTTCGCGATACCCCACATATCCCCAGTTACTTGTTTGACTAATTTTACTACGGCCGAGTGGTGACGGCTTCAGGCGCTGGAGTCGGTCTTGGATGTGAGGGATGGCATGACACCTCCTTCAACGGATGCGGTGTGTTTAACGGATATTTAGATCAGTGCCACAGAGCCGGGCTCATGATCGTTCGAGTTGCTCACGTGCGACTCATGTGAGATTAGACTTATCCCATTCCACACACACACAACACACGCACACACACAATAATATATAAGACTACACACACACACACACACACACACACACACACACACACACACACACACACACATATATATATATATAAAGAGAGAGAAATATCAAGGAAAAATGGAGAGAAAGAAGATGAGAGAATTTCTTTTTGGGATGTCGTTATAGGTAATGGGGGAAAATGTGCACAAATGCCCTCAACGTTTGGCTGTATGTCCAATCTGGCCAACCTTGCCCCTAACGTTTCTATTGTGACACACTTATGCCTCTGTCATTAACAGATTCAATAGGTAGGCAAACGGGGTGTTAACGGTGCTAACGTGACACCCCTCACATGCTTTTTACCGATAAAAGGCCTGATGTGACTCATTAAACCCTAATTTTTTTTTTTTTTTTGATAAATTCTTCCTCATCCCTATCTCTGACACTCATTCCTCGCTGATCCCTAAGCCTCACCTGAGGAACTCTTAGAACGAAAAATGTCTTCCTTCCCGTCCTTCTCTAATAGTATCAAACTTAAGATCCTGTATTATATACACTCCTCTAACAACTCCTGATTACCAAGCACCAATTCATATAAGTTTGATGAAAATAATAGATCATTTGAACAAAATTATGAGAATTTATTCCTACTTGTTTAATTTCTAATTTAGATTCTGTTTTTTTATCACGGATGTGATCAAATAGCTTTTAATCATCACTATTCTAGATCTGTAGCTCATCCAATTCTTCTATTCTATGTTCTTTCCTTCTTACGCCCATCCTTTTCATCACAATCTTCTCTCATCAATTAATCTTTCTGTGTCCGGTTGAACATTTGAAGCTCAGACCATCAACTCCTCTTTCATACAGAATCTGGCCGCAAACACCAAAAAAAAAAATATTAATCAAATGAACCCATTAACTAAAACCTATAAAAAAAACAAAAGCACATCTCCACAATTGAAAATCATTTCTAGCAAAAGCAAACAAAGAAAAAGAAAAACACCAACCAAAACCATCAAAGCCCATATACCAAACAACCCAAAACCCATTTCTAGAAATGAAGTAGCTCCCGAAATTGAACGAAAAACTCAAAGGCGAAAATGGCGAGTAAAACAAAAACCCACAACTAGGATCAGACAATTATCATCGGGGAAGAAAAATAAAATGGAACCAACCATCACCAAGCTGAATCATACAGAGAGAAAGCTTCGCTTAAATGCGTCGATCTTCCTCATTTTCTCCTCCAATATCTTCAAAAACTCGTCAAGCTTCATCACCCTCTTCAACACATCGTTGATCATGGAAATCTTGCCGAGAAAATCTTTAATCGTTTTGGGCACATAACTCAGCCTCAAATCCAAGCTCAACTCAGGCAGAATTGAACCCATAACCGATCCCCCCTCAAACTAAGAGGGAACAAGGGTATCGGGACGTTAGGGATAAGGGCAATTTTGTCAAAATAAATTTTGGATTTAATGAATCGCGTGCAAAGCTACCACATTAGCTAAAAGCGCACGTGAGGAGTGTCACATCAGCATCGTTAACGCCCCGTTTGCCTACCTATTGATTCCATTAACAACATGGGTATAAGTGTATCACGGTAGAAACGTCAAGGGTATGGTCGACCTAAAAACATTATGTCAGATTGTACATACCTACCAAACGTCAGGCATTTGTGCACCTTCCTGCTAATGGAAGATGCTTTTTATATAGACTTACAAAATAAGCTTCCATTACTTATTTTAAAGATGAGTAATAAATACACAACGGTCTATGAAATGTCATCACCATCATTCATGTCTCGCATATGGTCATTCACGAAGTGTAAAGAACTTTTCACTTACAACAAAATTTATGTAACAATTATTAACAACCTAAATATACATATTCTAAAACATAGAATTTACTTATTTACATTATAAATGCTGGAAGATCAATAATTATAGAGGATGATCATAATTTATGCTATAATTATAGTTGTGACAATTGCAGTTTTACTGTTTTAGTATTTCCGTTTCAGGGATACAAAATCCTAATCATAAAGGGTGATGATAGTTTAGAAAGTTCAACTCAATTTGACCTTTATAAATCAGATATTTATAGTTTTTTATTACATGCTTACTTGACATAATATTATTAATTTCGTTTAACATGTGACCGAACACATTTTTCATATACATTCTATTTTACTTTTTAATTTGTTACTTAATGAAACTAAGCATTATTCTATTTATTTACTTAATCTTTTTTTTTTCGCGAACTTTATTCTGATTGATCGCATGTTTTATCAGACTTTGTAATAATATACAGGCCAAGTTTATCAAGAAATCGCTGTGATTAGAAGACGGCCCTTGTTAGTGCCATGTTGGTGATAAAATAGTCGAATTGATGAAAATGGAAACAAGTGAAGTTATTTATAGACACCAAATCAATGAAGTGAGTACGATTGGATTTGATCGTAATCAAAAACCATTGCAAAAGTTATCTACAATGGATTTGTTAGATTTAATTTAAAGTGTTCATACCTTTCTTAAAATGTGAGAGGGATCCAAAAGATTATTCTGGGCTTCTGGTTTCATTACAAGAAAACTTCTTAGTATATCCACGGATAAAACTATGAAGTTAAGCAATGTCGATGAAGGAGTTGAAATGATAAAGAGTAAAGCGCTTATTCGGGGTGTTCTCATTATCGGCACAGATCGTCCCAAAAACGTGATCTTTGAAGCCGACAAATTAAATGGTTTGGTGGAGGAAGCATAATCATCTTAACCACAAGAAATAAGCGCCGCTTAAACAAATAAGGCATATTCATCATATGAGGCTAAGGGATTTAGCAAAAACAAAGCGTTGGGAGTTTCCTTTGCGTTCAGCTGCCTTTAACAAACAATCCAACATTCAATTACGTGGACCTTTGTAACCGTGTACTACATCGTGCAAAAGGCCTTCCATTAGCTCTCTGTAGTTTCGGGTTCTCTTTTCCAAAGGGATGAGGGAATATTTGAAAGCACCTTGATAGATTGCAATCCCTCTTGACGACATCCAAAAGGTGCTCCTGCAAGTTATAATGGACTTGATAGATGTAAGAAGCGTGTCTTGATATGCAGGTTTTTTCATGATCAGGGAGAAAAACAAGCTTGCCAAAATACTAGAAGGTCATAGATTTCATCCCAAGACTGAACTAAAAGAGTCATGGACAAAGGTAAATGTTTCTATCTCGAATGGCTTCATAAGGATGCATGACTCGCCAAGAAACGGGTCAGGGCAATTGTTCGTAAAAGTATCCTAAAAAATCCGGAAAATGGAGCCGATTATGGGAATATATGATATCAAAGTGCATCACAACAAATATGGGTGGGCGAAAAATACATGAATATACTCGATCGAAAGACCAAAAATTTAACAAGATTTATTTTCATTATAATTATAGTTTGAGTGCTTTATCTATATAATTTTAGTGAACCTCCATACATCTTATGTTTACGGTCCATGTTTGTTTTCAGGGAATAGAAAACATTGAAGGGATGTTCCTAAATATAGTGTCATCATGTGAACCCATTAAACTCCATACCGCTTTTAAAAGAGTTGAATCAATTTAGATTGCTCAAAGTCGGGACCCTATATGGTTCGACTCCCAAGACTTGAATCGCCCCGTGAATTAAATATAATTTCACGGAGGGATACAACTGGTGCCACCACCCTTATGCATATAATCTGCTGGAACTCCACCTCCCGCCACCACAGAAGACGCCTTTGTAAAGCAAACATGGTATCGTTGTTTATTTGCTGTATTTTTACTATAGACTAGCTTTAAAATCTTCAGTCACTAGCCTGGTTATGTCTTTTGTTAAAGTGATGAATGTTAAAATACGATCTTAGCTATCCATAATCCGTTGATATTTCAAAGATCTCAAGTGCACCATGTTGGAGTTTACTTGTAAAATATATTAGCTTAAGAGTCGTCATAATTAAACATTGTTATTAGAGTTCGAATTGACTATTTTCCTTAATTTAATAAAAAGAGTTCCAAGAGTTCTCCAAGTAATTTTTATGCTTAAGTAAAGTCTTCAAACTCTCTCAGGCTAATTGCTTCGTAGATGGTAGTTTCTTTAGATCAAGGAAAATATGGGAAGGTTGGGTATGCCTAATGAGTGGTCGTATAAAGCAAGTGCCTCATCACCAGGGGCATCTAAATGGGCTTGAAAACTCAACTTTACGCTCTCGCAGAAATTTTCAGCTTCCACGCATTTTCTCTCGTTTTGCCTTCAAAAACTCTTCAAAGGGTAAATCATTCAAAACTCGAGATAGTATTAAATATGGAGCTGTGACCTTTGTTCCCACTCACCGTCTGCCTAGTATACCACTTTTAAATCTGATTTGCCTCATCTGCCCGGAGTAATCTGAAAATAAATTAAGCCTCATCAAAACATTAAATCCATAAGACCCATCAGCGGAAGAGAGATCCTCAATCATGCCGCACTCTCGTCATCACTGGTGCAATCATGTATAAAAAACTCTGATTCTAGAAGAATCCAAAATGATAGCTTCAACCCATACTCATTGAAAATATCCTGTCCAAGTAACTACCATGGAATTGAAGGAAGAATCCCCAGTGATATTTTCCAACAATTTTCATTGGAAAATTTATCTGTTCGTAACTTCAATTTTAAGGAAGCAGGAATCCCCTTTGATAATTGGTACCTACCTTCACTGCAAAGTTTATCTTTACGTTACTGCAATCTAATGGAAGGAGAGGCCCTCAATCATGTATGCCACCTATCATCATTGATAGAATTAGATCTGAATGGGAGCCATTTTAAAGAGCATACTCCGCCAGACGCTCGACTTTTTCACCTAAGCCGTCTTCTAACTTGAAGTCACCGGTAAGAACCTTCAACAAATTCCGTAGCCTATTAAGTCTCGTGGATTTATGCAATAGCTCAAATCATATTTCATTAAGATCCTCAATTTTCTGCCATTCTCTCGATCAATTGGTTCAAATCATTGCTAACTCAGTATGATTCTCATGGCAATAAATATAAATTACTTTCTTTCATCATCGGTTTTATACGGTGTTTTTTTCAGACTCCTTGATTTTGTTCATTATTCTTCATTGGAAGACCCTAGAATTAGTATTTCTATTCCCAGACGTTGTGGAATTTTAGAGGGGATAAGTGATCAGAGTAGAGGAAATTGTTTAGAACTCCCTCCCTGACAGTATGAAAATAAAGACTTGTTGGGGATTTGCTATATTCAGGCTTCCGTTTGGACCGAATATGTGGAGGCAATGTTATTTAAATAAATCGGCGAAATGGTGTCGGAGCACTGTTCTTCTCATCATATCAAAACCCCGTCGATTCCTCATACGACTAAGCGTATATATAATGTGTTATCCCAAGGCAGCTATTGAGGAAAAGTATCGCTCTAATCAATGGATACAATTAGTGGCTAGTGAAGCAAGAGTGGAATGCTGTGGTATCCATCTTATATATGCCAAAGATTATCTACAGATGCATCCATCAATGGTACAAGTCAGTTCTTCTGGTGGGAATTCATCCAGCAATGCTACAAGGCAGTTCTTTTCTTGTGGGAATTCATCCATTAATGGTGCAAGTCAGTTCTTTTCTCACGGGAATTCCAGAGATCATGGATCACCAACAGAAGATGATTACAGTAAAGCTCATAATAAAAGGAGTCCCATAGAACATAGCCCTGTAGATGAGTCACACCATAAAAGATCTCGTGGCAAACCTAAGACTCTAATCTCAAGTTTTAGGCTTTACCACTTGTGCATCATCAAGGCTCTCCTCACTGGTAATTCATACTCCTTTCCCTTTCTAATTCAAAGATCTGAATTTTTTAATCTGTTTATCCTTTTTATTTTAATTTATGTTTCTATCGCCCATGGGCACAAACTTCAATTATACACTTCAAAACATTGTTTTTCTATCTCCAACCGTCCCTCCTTAGATTTTTCTACATTTCTTAAACTTCTAATTTCCATATGAAATCCAATTTTATTCGAGCGTTTCAATCTCAGTAGCAACTGTTTGAATCATTTCTAGGGTTTTTTTTTCCTTGTAATGTTATTGATTTATGACTTGATGTTTGGGGATGTTTTGAGAGATATATTCATTTTTTTTTATGGTGGAGATTTATGGAACCAAAGCTTCTTAGCAGGAAATGGAGTGCGTGTGTTTTGGGATCGCTAAGTTAGCTTGTCAAATGGCGCTGGGCTGCTGAGAAAGAGTTGGAAGGAGGATGGAGAATTGAATAATTTTCAATCTAATAAATGAGAAACTAGATTTAGGTCTTTTGGGAATTGGAGTTATTTGCTATTATATAGTTTGGTTTCCAGGAAACTGCCGGAAAGCATCGAAAATAAATAATTATTTAATTAAGGAAAATGAAATGGGAATATTTTGGGGGTACATTACATAGTTAATTTTCGATGAAGAGGCTTTCCGCAAAAAATTCCATTGTCAACCCTTAGATTTTCTAATTCTCAGTCAGACCTACAGTGGAGGTGGGGTGGGATTTGGGGAGTTTGTTGAACTGTGGACCCAATGTAGGCCCCACTCTCAAGGCTATTTTGAAATCTCTCACAGTGTACCTTTGAGTAACCCAAGCTTTAATTTATAGGGAGGTTAACATAATTCTCCCTATATCCTCCCTATAAATATAGGGAGGATAAATATCTATATCGTAATCTTCATGAAATAAAACCAAGCTATTTCCATTTTAGGCCGGTGCAATTGATTTTGATTTTGATGCATGATTAATGAACAAATGGGCAGCATGGTTTTTACCAACTAATAATTGACCAAGTAATTTGATAGAATGAGAATGTTCCGCAGCACCTTATTCCTCACAATGTATTGTTCTTTCAGTTTGTGCCTTAATGATTGCATTTTCTTTCACTGTCGACCTTCTCAGCAACTGGCCATTCTAAACCTTCTTGGATGCTTATAGTATTTGATAACTTCAAAATCTTTTGTTCCTTTCTTTTATCTTTTTACCCTACCATCTTGTCCATGCATGCAGTTAAATTGTAAGAAGTGTTCATGGCGTTTGAATTATTCCACGATGATTAGAAATTTCTAGAATCCGACAGTGGAGGAAATTTGCCTTTTAGAAGTCACCTACATATTAGACTAACTTTGGAGTTTGTTCGGAATCAGCTTCATGAAACCATTTCTCCTGCTGCGCTGCCGAGCAAGAGAGGCTTCCATATGTACCGAATATTCTTTTGATTCAATTCTCAAATGAAATCAATATTTATGATTTTGAAATTCTATCAGTAGATAAAGTACAAGATTGGATCAGGAAAGAAGCACTCAAATTCTTGCCAAGAATCTTATCAAAGTCTTTATGATAAAGTGCTTTAAGAGAATAACTTATAAAGTGTTTCTCTAGAAAATATTACAAAATAGTTTTCAATAGTTTTCAGCATCGGGTGTTCTTGTATAAATTCTTTTGAGGTTGGAAGTTTGTGTGTGTAGTTTGGTTCTCATGTGGTGCAATTTGAGGGAAAGCATGAGAAAAGAAAATAGATAGAATATCTAAAAGAAATTTATAAAAATCTCCCTGTTTTTGTTGTATAAATAGAAGAGTTTTTGTTGTGACTTTTTAATGCTCAATCTGTTTAGAATCTCATGACATTGCCCTGTTTTTCTTATTTCTTGCCATTTTCCGTTTGTTGTTTGTCAAATATATTGTATCTTATATTATGGTTTAACATGTCGACTAAGCTTGTCTAGTGCAAAGATGAATGATAAGATTAAAAGTATGAAAAGTAAAATATCATGTTCAAATTAGGGGCTTGAATTATTTCAGGGCCAAATTATGAGATAAACATATGAACAAGGATGCTTTTCATATTAATGATCCTTGCTTTGAAAGGAATCCTACATTTGTTAAAATACAGCTATCATCTCACCTTAAAAACAAGTGAACAAATATAGTTCATATCTCCTTAAATCACTCTTTGAAATGTACTCTGGATTAGAGAGTAAAACAGCAGAATTTCCAGAATCCATAATAGTCTCATCAGGTTTATGTTTTGTACCAAACATGAAGGTATCCAAATCGTGTGCTTTAGCAGCAGGAAGAGACGAAAGGGAAACAGTGCAGGAAGGTGATGAAGGAAATGACGCCATGGGAGTATCAATCCCGCTCTAATACCATGTTAAAATCTCTGATCAGGATACTGAACAAGAAAACTTTCATTCATTCAAAGACTGAGAACTGAATTTCATTTCTTCATACCTAAGAAGAAGAACAGAGGAGAGATTTAACCTTATAACAGACACTTCTAGAAGAGAAGAGAATAGAATAGAAGACTAGTTACGGATGCTTAAGCATTTTCTTCATGATCTGACAAAACTGCCCTTGGGAGATTAGTTACTGGTGAAATGATAATCTGCTCTTCAGGTGTATTATCCTAGACTAGAGTTCTTTGAAAAATTACTGGATTTTCAAAATCACTTTGGACCTCTTACATTGTTCTGGATTGTTGAATAATTTAAAGAATATATATATACAGAGTTAATAATGTCTTGACTGTATTCTTCTCTATCTCTGTGGTCATACACACTTGACTATTTTTTTTAGTTTTTGCAGGCCTTCAACATTAGCAAATTATGGTGAAGGCTGGCAGTACTTAATCTGCAGAGGTTTTCAAAGATAGATCATGCATGTCAACTGCAAGTATTTATGTGTGTTCTAATGATGCTTGTTTACTATCTTTTTTATAATGCCGACACTTCTTATCATATAGCAAAGCGCTAGAGAAGTTTGCCGAGCCTTTGTATGCCATAGGTGTGTTCCATGGCCTGCTGCTTGCATTCCATTCTTAGAAGTGTACTAGCTACTTCCATTTTAGACCAGTGCAATTGATTTTGATCATCCAGAAACAAATGGTCAGCACAGATCTTTAACTAATAATTCATCAGGTAACTCGATCTTCTGTTATTATATTGAGGAAAACAGTTTAAACAAATATCATTTGTACCCTTGAAACTGGTCTGGGACTGCAAAGTTTCAATCGCTCTTGCGTGCAATTTTGTAACCCTGGTACATAACTTGGAAACATTATCAACTAACATATACATCTAAATCAAAATTGTAAGAAAGGATCAGGAGTTTAATCTGAAGGTTTGAGATTTTTTTTCCTTCTTCATCCTTTTACAGAACTATCTTGTCCAAGCAGATAAATTGTTGGAAGTGTTCATGGAGTCTCCACTGAGGAACAAGAAAAACAAATACTACCTACTGATACAGGGAGGGCAGATGATAAATTGGTGGTAATGCTGGTCAATAAAAATTAAGAATCGGACAACAAAGAAGGAAGAGGAGCTAACCAGGAAAACAGAGGAATTGAGAAAGGCAGAAGAAACATCCATGTTGAACGAGCAATGTCTGTTGGAGGACCCAACCAAAGTTACGGAGGAACTGCAAAAGGAAAAAAGGAACTGCTGGAAAGGCCAATTCATTTCAATGCTGCCACATTTTCATGCCACAGCCATAATAGTGGACTTTTAAATAGTGTGATTGGTCATAAGTTTGGTAAGGCTCTTGGGTGCTTTTCTTTCAATCCAGTAGGTAGTGGCAGTGGAAAGGATTCTGATTTTTTATTTCGCTCAATAAATATCGTGGGATACAATTTTATGTATCTACATTATGTTTATGTTTGGTTATATATATATGAATGAGTTAGTTAGTGTCCATGGAGTTTGAATTATTCCATGATGATCAGAAACTTCTAGTATCTCTCAAGGTTATATCACCATTAAAGCTTCACAAGTTTTTGTGCTCCCATATAATACCTTGAATTGTAATATTGAATGAGCCGAAGTGTAGTATTTACTATGCTTTTTGACATCACAGGCTGTGTCAAAAGCAATATTTGAATAAAACAATGGATGAACAGGCCTTTGACCATCGATCGAGCTAGAAACAGGCAACTTACATACTATGTAAACTTTAGAGTTTGTTGATCTGAATCAGCTTCATGAAACCATTTCTCGAATGCTTGGAACTATGGAACATCAATATTGATGAGTTACAGAAAGAATATCTAATGCAACGTAAGGAGGAGATTGAGGATTTTGGATGGACAGTCTCTGCTCTGGCAATGGTAGCTCCATGCCATCAGTCTCTACTTTGGAACAAGAAAAACAAATGCTACCTGCTGAAACAGAGAGGACACTTGATAAATTGGTGGAAATGGTGGTCTCAATCAAGAGGATCGGACAGCAAAAACTAAACCTGCTAATTGAGCTGTCTCAGCACCTGATTCTATAAGGGGTGCGATTGAAGTGACTTGAGATATAGGGCATAAACAAGCAAAGAAGGAATTGAGAAAGACAGAAGAAACACATCCCATGCTGTAGCAAATGGCTGTTCGTTGATAGTATGTTTCAAATATTTGATATTTCTTATAATTCTATTTATAATAAAGACACAAAACAAGTTTTTGTAATTTTGTTATTCTCAGCCTATTCAGTTGATAGCTCGCATATGATAAAATGTATTATTATGCTCCTTATTACTTGATCTCATATAAATATGTTTTGGTAACATTTAAGCAGCGTGGCCCTTCATATGAAAGATCTTGCAAAAAGATAATATTTTTTCTCCAAGTTTTATTCGAGCTTCTTTTAAGCATTTGCGTAGAATGTATCAATAAAGCAACATTTGAAGGTGAAATACAACTACGAAATTTAATATGTTTTTATTCCTCCACTGTGATATTGAAATAATAATTTAAATTATTCAATTAAAAACTTCCAAAATAGTGTAACAGAATTCAGGTGGATATTTGAGTAGCAAAGCATTAGAAATAACAAAATTGATCCAACGAACATTAAAAAAATGTCTTAGGACAAAAGTTAGTAAAAAGATTTTCATTGGTTTTATATACATTAACATCCTTATATCTCAGACTAATTAAAGCAAAGGGAAATCCAAATATAATGTGCTGTATTATACTGTCGGTAGATATAGCCATACTGTATTTTGCTTCCAACATTGTCAGACTTACAATTTGAGCCTCATAAGCCAAGTAGACTCAGCCTCTCCCGGGTTCTTGAAAAACTTTCGCCACTAGCCAAAAGATTGATGTTACAGCTTGTTCAAGAGCGATCGAGATGGGGATTCCACAAAAACAAAGAGGATTTTGTCTTCTAAAAAATAACATAAGGAAACTGTTATAAGTCATCGAGATACGTAATAGAACAAGAGAACATATTTACCCGCTGCTATCACATCTAAAGCAATTCTTTAATTGATGTCTTCTCCTCCAAGCCAGCTTTACTTTCTGTAGACCTATGAGACTAGAAAATATGGTGTAACAACAAATTAAATAAGACATTAACTAGTATCAAGAAGACAAGAATTGAATCGCACCTAAGGCTCCCTTCGAACCCTGAAAGATTTGCGAAAGAAAAAATACTGGGGTTAAAATAATTTTCTTATATTTGATTTCACTGGTGAAAATATAAAAGAAAAATCAAATATAATCAAATTCTTCAAAATTTACATATTTTTAAATTTCTTGCTTCCTTATATATATTGTAGAGAACAAAGAATATTTGAATAAATATATATTAATGATAAATTTAAACCTATTTTTTTATTTTTTCATAAAATTTTACTTCCATTTTTCCTTCTCTATTTTCTTTCCTTCAGACTTTCTGGTTCCAACAGAGCCTAATAATGGACAAATTAACTAGCATGTTGAAATGTAAAAGAATGCAATTCATTAATTTAATCCTCTGTATATGATTTTAAAGAGAAATGGTAGTGATGTACCACTAAATGATGTTAATGAAAAACCACAAACAAGAGCTTCATGGATGCTATACCCATCCGAGTAATAAGCCAGATTAGTGTTGATCGTTTAAATCTTTTATGGTGGGAGTCATCCATAAAGCCAGTTTGTTCATAATCACCGCCTCTCTTGGAGCAATGCTTTATCTCACCGATGATCCTTTGGTTGCAGGAGCAAATACATCTGGCATTACCTTAATCGCCTACCATGAATATAACTATGAAATGGAAACACTAAGTTCGCTATGTTTAACTGAGATAAGATTCTTGCTAATAGCACCCTTGGGATAATACATCACCCATAATTGATCTGATACACTATCATCGTTGTAGCATGCACACATGGTTTTTAATGGGATCTCATGTCGCCATCCAAAAGTCCAAAGAGTCGATGATATTTAAGTATATAATATCCATCCTGACTTCCATCACTCATTTTGTTCTATCCTCGCATTATTAGGTGGAGAATAAGGTATATAAAGCAAACTTAAGAATTTGTTATTCATACCAATCCTGTAGTTCTTCTTTGCTATTTGAGATCCCGATGCAATGTCCCTCCGGGATTCCAAGCCAAAGAATTACAATATTCACTGATGATAGGGAAATCTTTGTAGAAATAGACCACGAACCTATTCCAGATTCCAACTCTCAGACAAAGTACCATGTAACCTTGCTCACATAAAAGATGTTTAAGTGAAATCAAAATCAATTGGATTGAAGCCAGAAGACACGGTAGACCTTGTCAGCTTCGATAAACTTTCGCCGAAGTGCATCCATGGGCATCCAGAACTTGTAAACTCGTGGAAGCCTGAATTTGCTGGCTTCACGCGGGCTCGTCAAGGATTTTCGCGAAAGTCGACCGATCCCGCATGCAGCGTTACTAAATGGTTCACTTTGCATATAACGCCGGGCAGTTGAATATAGGTAGTAAATGTCACCTCCGTGATTCTCCACTTATCAAGTAGTGAGTTTCCTCGATCCACTTCTTTCAATGAGTACACGGCGGAAAAGAATGGCTCTGACCGCGAACATGCACTAAATTTGATCGGACGATCTAAGAAGGCACCATGTCATCAATCTTAAATGTGTAAAGAAAGAAACAGATGTCTGCGCCCACAAATTTCGTGGTTTGTCGAGTTTCAATTAACCAGATCGCGAGAGTTCTGCTGAATTCAAGTTACAAATGCTATTTGAATGTTCAAGAGATTTTCGCATTCTCCAGATCTAACATCAAGCCATTTCTCGTACATTGAATCAAGATGGTAATTTTTTAAAGGCCCATCCAATCAAAGGCCTAAATGGCTCATATCTTCCATCATTTCTCGAAAACTTGCGCTTTAAATGTACCAGCAAGAAAGAGTTGTAAGGATTTCAACTTATAAATGTCACTGAAGACTCTCAAGCTTTTACAACTTCGCAAACATAAGATCTTAATTCCAAAGGCACCCAATAATAGGTTCACTGATAAGAGTTCCTCCAACAGAAGCTCCTCAAGTCTTTACTTCTGGCACTCAGCAGTGCATTAGATAAATTCTCAACCCGATCCAAGAAGCTCTCTTTTCTACATATATAAGTGCTAATTCCCACAATTTATGACTTTAAAGGATCCAGCATATAGCCAACAAAGAAAGCCTGTAAACTGCTTCCATTGAGTTGTAATTATGCTTCTCCTCGAATGTTAACTGAGGATAGGTGGTCACCCACACTTGCCCTTGATTCACCACCGTAATAGCATTTACAAACGTAATAAAAAGGAAATATAACTCAAACCCGCATTGATCACCATAAACTCAAATGACATCCTAATCCACAAGACACCGCAGTGCATCTCGGCATGTGTTCTCAAGTGGAACATAAACAAATGTGATAAAGCAAATCCTAAAGTCATTATCCCCAGACTGAATCCATGCGGTTCAATCTTATTTCATCCCCTACATTTTGATACCTTATTCAATGGCATTCCAGAACTACAAAAATAATTCCTCATAAAAAGCCAGATTGACTAAATCATATGTCATGTTAATCAATCTTTACTCCAGATCCCGCATTTAAAAAAATTATGGCTTATAAATCATGTGTCTCCAAAAAGTTGTTGCCATGAAATACCACAAATTTCCGATACTTGTTTTCAAATTGAAAGTAGGAAACCCCATAGCCACCGCCAAGATCGATATGAGCCAATCATGGGCATCTAAAAACGTACACTAGATGCAGTTCCTATACTTCCCTCGGTGTCGCCAGCATAATCAACCTGCTGAATTCTCAACCTTAGAAAGATGGTCGATGGGAGCAGCATGATATGGATGTAGATAGTCAACAGAGATCTAATGCCGGCATGATGATGAAAGTGATAAATACATCAGCCAGGATTTCTCCGCCGGCCGATAGCAATTACTTAGATCTAATTCTTTTCTACGTTGACTATGATGAAAAATACGATCCAGACTTCAAGCTTCCACATTACAATTACTAGGGCTTAGTTGTTCCAATAAGGACAAGCACTATCATCATGATTACTCTCGAGTTATGAAGGAGCCATTTGATGTAATATTCTTAAGGAAGATAAATCCGACAAAGTAGGCAATTCACAATTAAGCCAACCTTAAATAGAGCCTTCCAAGATCAGAAATTTAGGTACCTGATCAACTTTGTGGAGTTTTGAACATGCATCGACATTAAGAAACTTAAGGTATCTTAAATTACAAATACTCTCAGGGATAATCTCAAGGTTTTTGCAATGTGCTAGATTCAAATATTCAAGCCCTTCCAAATGTTCAATCAAGATGGTAGACCAAATGTCGTTCATATAAATCAAGCTTTTAAGATTTTTCATTGTGTAATGATCTCAAATGTCGCTTGGTGAACAATCTGCAAATAGAGAGTCCGACAGGTTGCGTTTATCAATGTCTGCTTGAAGACTCTCAAGGTCAGATGCAATCTCTACCCAATTCAAGGAGGAAAAAAAAGAACTAGTTAATAAGTAGCCGACTATGACTTTATATTTGTTTAATAAATTTATAAATGTATAACCTTCAAGGGTTAAGATTCCAAGCTCGGGGCATCATTGCAAAGCTTGGGAACTCCACGAGATGTTTTGAATGATTAAGATTGGATGACCTTAACTTCTTAAGAATCAGAAATAAAGAATATCTTTCTTCTATAAATAAATTTCTATCAAAACTAAGTATCCAGAGGAAAAACATGATTAAACCATTAACAATACCTTATTTCCTTCCCCAATGTTAAGCATCAGTATGTCAGTTCAACAAGATTCATTGGACAAAAATTTGGAGGCAAGTGTTTTAAAGAATATTCATCCCAATGGAGGTACTGTAACTCAAAAGAAGGCAATTTAAGGTCTCCGAGAAGCACCCCAAGAAAAAAATGCACATCTGACCAATTTCAAGATCAGATGTGGTGGCTCATGAATGGAGCAACGGTTTATTCATCTTTGCAAAGTTTTAAGTTTAGATTAAATTTCCTGTAAAAGACATGTTGATGAATAATCCTTCAATTGCTCGTCCCCGAAAAATAAGAGCCAAGAATAAGCAAATAATAAACCTATCAATTTCACCAAAACTATGTAATAAAGTTTCAAAGAAAAATGCATACATATATTAAAGTATTTAAAGGATATAGCTCTTAACAGATTTCCAGCCAGTAATATCAGAAACTTTCAGCCAGAACCCATGACCGCTTTGTTTCAAGGTTTGTTTCGACACTTTCACGAACACCTCCAACCCATTTGTCAGATGTTAAGTCATATGTATATGCATTCAGCTGTTTACAACACTATGTAGCATCTTTCACATAAATTACTTATTTCAATCTTTAAAGACCATGATTCAATATTCTCAAACAAAATCTCTATCTTTTTCCTTTAAAGAAGCATGTGAGGTCAAGGAATATTTCTCCTCTTATATTTACTTAATCCATCAAACTACATTCTAAGTTAATATGATAAATTTCCATGTTAGTTCTTTTTCCAATTTATGTAATTCATTTTCCATTCACGTATTCCTCTTGCTAGATAGAACCCAAACCCAAGTGCTAGTAGGAAAATGTGGTGACATTTTATTGCATTATCACAAAGGATTTATAATTTTCTTTTGGAACAATTTGTTTAAAAGACAAACTGAATTAAACTTGATATTCTTCTCATCATTTAGCTTTCTAGGCTCATATGATCGATTTGCTCCTAACCCAGCCACTCGCATTTTTATGCCTACTTGTTATAATGATCCGACTTCCTGAACCAAACCATTCAGAGTCTCCAGCTGTGTTAGTCTAATTGCCTTTGTTTGGTTTGCCATCATCAAGAATAACAAGAACCCTTTTCAAACCGGGTTTCTAATACTTCTCTATCTCATGGGTTGTTTACACATACTTTTCTTCATAATGCTCCTGCTAAGGTATCACTGCAAAGTGATTTTGTAATCTGGTGAAAATTGAAGTATTATCTTTTGATCAGTTTCTAACATCTGCAAGAAAGCTACGTTCTCAAACAGCAAGAAATTTCATTGTAAATGGCTTTTTAGCAATGTAGTCTGCCACCTCCACCTAACATAGTTCAACTATAATACCTGTTTATCCCAATATTTATCAATGCCTTTGAAGTTGTCCCAAATGATAATCCATTCCAACAACAATGTTCTTGCCAACATATAAATGTGTAGGTCCTAATTTTCAAGGATTTCTAATGATATGTCCACAATCCTGACCTATACCACAATTATAATGTATAATAAAACCTATTATCCTTAAAACTAGATAGTTATATCTGTCAAAATTTTAATCTTAATAATAGGAAAACTAGCATTCCTTTAAAAGAAAATGAATGAATATATTCAAGATTTATGAATGAATATATATATATATATATATATATATAGAGAGAGAGAGAGAGAGAGAGAGAAGGGTAGAGAGAGAGAGAGAGAGAGAGAGAAAGAGAGATACCCTTTTCAAATAATCAGTTTATGGCTACCAAACCTCATCAAGACAAACTTGTTGCTGGCCAAATACTTAAAATCACTTTCAAATGTAATCTTATATTTAATGATGGGTAAAATTTAAGTGGATTTTAGCAAGATCAAAATCTTTATATGAAGAGGCAAAAAACTTATTTTCTACCCAAAAACAAGGAATAGAATTTCTATCATAGCAGAAAGAAAGATAAAGCATCGCTTCACACGCCATCCGTGATAGATCGGCTGCTTTCTCAAAGGCAATCTCCACTTTGCACCATCTCCTTCTTCTTTTGATTAGCATCTTTTATGGAACATGGAAGGTGAACGCATCATCGAAACATCCTAATCAGCCCAGACATTCCGCTGGAGGCCAAGGAGCAGAAAATTGGTGCAACCATTGATTCTTTTCTTGAACTCAATGATCTTTAGAAGTTCATTCAAACACCATGAGTAGTGGCCAATTCTGAGAAAATAATAAAATAAAGAAAACCTGATCTTCTTCCAAAGCTCTTTGTCTACCAGTCAGAATATCTCTCCTTTCTCAAGTTCTCTTCATCATCTCAAACGTGATGAATCTGCATAACCAAAGTGGTATAGAGATGATCAGTGAAATTTTTACTTGTCAAACTTCTAAAGTCTGTTAATATCATAACTAAGGGGATTAGAAGAAGTATAAGAGGCTTCATGGGTGAAGTTCGAAGCCATTAGGTGCTTTACTAAAGCTGCTACCAAAGAGTTTGTGGAAAAAGGTTAATTTTGGATGCTCACGGCTATCGTCTTACCCTCTTCATCATGGACAAGTTGGGAAGTGGCATCTGAAAAGCTTCATCTGCAAACATTTGAAAATATAAATAAGGTTTCTTCGATAAATCATGTCCTGTGGGTAAACGAGCGCAGGAGATGTACAAATCCATGAGAAACTGACACATATTCTTTACCTGGGGAGATAAGACCCTGCTTCTCAGTTGAAGATGATGAGGGCCCAGGGTGGCTGTCGATGAACTGGGTTAAGGAGGAATAAGCAAACAATTAGCAGTAGAGCTGGGTGAGTGGGTGAAAAATTTGCAAGTGAGTAGCGAGCAGGCTGGATGGTGCGGAAGCTTAGACGGAAGGTTCAAGACAGGGCAGCAGCGTTATCTCTGACTCTCACACGAAGCTGAGCCGCTTATATCAAGGTCTTGTGGGTCCTAAACGTTCATCTTTGTCCTTACTTTTCCTTCAGGTTTCTTTTTTTCCTCAAAAGACAGCTCAAATCTAAATTACACTCGGACCTCATGGGTGAGCCATAGTCAGTAACACCGTCCCAAAGATGAAGAATGGGGCATGATAAGGCAGGTCCAGATGAAACAAAAGCATTCCACGCAATAATAATTCTCTCCCGCATTTCATCAAACAGCTAGTGATCTCTTCTCCTCTCCATTCAAATTGACCTGTAATTCTCAAAGTTATATTATGTTTAGAGTTTGACTGAATAATGCTTGAGTTTAAAGAACCATTTTTTGTAAAATGTAAAGATAGATGACGATTGAGTTTGCCTGGATGCTCATATTTCCATTTGTTTCCTCCTCTGCTGCTGGTTGTTTTCAAGCATTTTCATCAAATTTGAAAACACCCACTTTTTTACACCTCGTCTAAACGTTTACTTATGTAGCCCAATTAAACTCGCTACTATAAACTGTTAAAACACTCATGTTGAACACATGACAGTTAAATGACATTCTCTCCTAACCCACCTGCACCCACTCACACCTTAGAAAACCCGCTGATCACCCCTCCAATTTTTATTTGATTTTTTTTTCCTCTTTTTTATGACACTTAATTTAATTTTAATATATTAAAACACATTAATCTTCAACATAAAATATATTTATTTATAAGGTCTAAGAATTAATAAAATAAAATAAAAATAAAAGAAGCAAATATTAAAATTGAATGAGTGTGCCTTGCAATTAGTTTTTTCTTTTTTAAATAACTCTTATCCATTAATTTTGTATTAATTCTAATACATTAAAATATATATAATTTATTTTCTTTATATTTTGGCAATATTTTATTGTGCACTATATCTGGATCTAGTTTTATATTTTTAAAATTTTTATGTATCATTACCTTCAATTTTTTTATATATTAAACATAAATTTTGAAAAACGTGAATTTAAAAAATAAAATAAAAATGCAGTGAACTATTCAAAAACAATTTTTTAATCAAGATTTATAGTTTTTTTAGATAAATCAGACCGTGATTGGGAGTTGTTAGCTTATTCACACTCAATCCACTCTTAAAAAGTTTTGGTAAAACCCTTAATCGATAAATTGTTACATAAACAAACTCTTACTTTTAAAATGTTACAAATAGTAGTTTTTCTAATATGCCTTATTAAAATAACAAATTTCTTTTTATCGTCTTCCATATTTACATGATTTTAGGATTTTTATAGTTTATAAATATATAAAATATTATGATTTTTTTATGAAATAATATGAATTTTATGGTTATAAATTTATTTTATATTAGATTCATAAAAAATATGAAATTATAAAACTTATAACCATAAATGTTTTTCCTTATGAAATAATATTATAAATTTATTTACAAATTATAAATAATATGAAATATTATAAATTTTATATGGTTATAAATTTTATAAATCTATTTAAAATTTTATCACCTATAAAAATAATATATGAAATAAATAATATTTTTATGGTTATAAATTTATTTTATATTAGATTCATAAAAATATAGTGCCCAGTAATCCATAAACAATTTTTTGTTTTTGCAGCCATAGCTTTGCCAGTAAGCAAATCTGTGCCTCACACAGTTTTTGTTTTATGAAACAAAAGTTTAGTAAAAATCATTCTTAATTATAAATTATATGAAATATTATAAATTTTATATGAAAGTTATAAATTTATAAAATTTATTTATATGGTATGAATAATATGAAAAAGTAATCACCATACAAAAATAATATATGAAATAAATGGTTATTTTTGCAAGAAATAATATTATTTTTTATTCATGGTTATAAACTATAAATAAATCTTTATTTATTTATGAAATTATAAATAACCATAAATATGAAACGATTTACAAATTTATAAATAATATTAAAAATAGTCCATATAAATTTCTACAAATTATTAATCATAAATTTATTTACTTATGAAATAATATTATTTATGGTTAAATAAAAATTTATTTTATATTTTTACGTCTCTCTTTTCTATATATAGATGCATTGTTTTTTTTATTTCTCTATCATATCTGTTTTTTTATTTCTCTATTGTGTCTATATATGTAAATTAACATTCAATTCGCTATTTCTAATCGGTTACTTTACCAAACAATAATTGATAATCAGCTACTAGTTATCAGCTACCCGCACCAACTACCAATTGTCAATTAAACCAAACACGCCCTTAATCTTGGTGCATCTATAAACAAGATTAATGAAAAGCAACGAATGAGAGTGGGAAAATCACGACTCACATAATTTTGGTTAACCAAAACCATGGTTTTTGTATTTTGTAAACCGAAACTAAAATTTATGTAAAACAAAAACCAAAATTGAACCGATCGATCCGATTAACCTATTCATTCGTTTAGTCTCAATCCGGTTTCTTGGTCAATTTGGTTTTTTTGGTCACTCAAAGATATTATTGCCTTAGCTATAGGGTTGTACCATCTTGGCGTCATTTTCTCCATTATGCTCCTTAACTTCTTCATCATTTTTACTGTTATTCACTAATTTTTTTTATTTTATTATTTTGGTAAATGATGCCCAAATATTCTAAAAAATCAATAAGAATGACATTAAAGGTTCAATTGATAGCTCGTAGCTAATAATCGATACTTGTAGCTCATTATAAATTACAGTTTTGTAAAATATATAGTTGATTAGAAGTTGTTGATTAAAAGTTAATTTAAGACATAATATAAATATATAAAAACAATGCATGTGGCATGGAAAAAGACTAAAATAAATAGAATAAAATTAGAAAAATTTATAACCATTAATGTTAAAATAACTATAAGACATCAAGATATTAATTCAAAAATTGTTTAATGAACATCAAAACTGTGATTTTAAATACTTTTCTAATTTGAAAACATATTTTACAAAGCTGTAAATTGTTTCTAAAGTAAACTAATTTTTAAAAACTATTTCCAATATGTATAGTTCTACATTAGGTCAAAGAGCCACAAAAATTCAAAGTATCTAAAACACTAGTTAAACCTTTGTATGAGCTATGAAAGTATTTCAAAGATAAAATAGTTTTATATTTAAATTTCCACAAACTTTTGTTCCTTAAATAATCAAGAATATTTTTTATATAATTGCTTTTTCAAAATATTTTATATTATTTTTTGAAAATATTATACCTTAAGGATTTTTTTACCAAATTACTAATTGATATTTAATAAATTTATAAATTTAATCATAAGTATGCTAGGTAAAAACGTAATAAAATATCAGAAGACTTATAAATTCCACTTTGAAAAAGCAGAAATCAGAATTTTAAAAATCCGAAATTTATTCTCTGGGATTCCTGATAATTTAAACGGATTAATCGCTGGAATCAGCCTCGAAATCTGGGCTACCACGCCGACACGAATTCAGACAAATTTAATTTGTATCGCGAGTGTAATAGTTTCAAGGCTTGCATACACGTTATTACGTCAGATTAAGATATCGACTGAAATGATACTTGCATAATGCCAAATGTCGAAATCCAGCCGTGAGGCTTATCACATTATTTAAATTTTAAATTACATGGTGACGAATTACTCGGTAATGACCTTCTCCAAAATTCTAAAGACAAAGGAAAGGGGCTGAGAAAACAACACAGTGGGATGGTGAAGGAAAATGGTGATTTTTAGCCGAGAGAACACCCAACTTCTCTGGGGATTAAAGCATCCGATCGTCGAAATCCTTCGAGGGGCAGCAAGGAAAAGCTCTACTTTATTTATCGGCGCCTCTTCACGCTGGGCTCGGCTGAGGAGTTTTGACAAACCCGTGAGGTGCGGGATTTATCCTACTCGGGGCTTGCCTTCGCTTAAGCATTTTATCGACGCTTGAGTCGGCCTGTTTTGCGTCAAGTTGATCTGGCCCCAAACTCGGGGACAGATGCGGAAAATTTCAAGCTCAAATGGATGTGGCGCGACAAATCGCGGATCGTGGTTGGGGCTATTCGGGGTGTTGTTTCATAAATTATGCATTAAATTGTGTTTGTGGGTGTGAGGCCTGAATTAAGTTATGGGAATCTCTGCCCACCAAGAGGAACCGGGATAGAGGAGGTGCCGGCCGCGATGCCTATCAGCTTCAGCCAGACCAAAACAGCCTTGTCAGGTGAAATGGACCAAAACGCCCATGTGTCGGGTGCTTGAAATTGATGAAAAGAATGGCTTGATTTGTGTGGAAATGGATAGGTTAATGCATAAATTTCGTGATGATGATATGTTTAGTCGGTGGTAAATACACCAGTTCAGCCATTGGAGATATTCCATTAGGTTAACATACCATAAAGTGACCATGTCGCAATTGCGGCGGAATATAATTATGGGTAAGTCACTGGTGCCACAGACAGTCGCCGCAAACGAGTTGGTCAAGTCGGTCAATTATGGCGCGCGATCAAAATTGATAATATATATATTTGATATATCGTATCAAAAATGACGAAAGCATAATGTTTCTAAGGTACCCGCAGTTTCGTAAACAGTGTGCATGACATGAAAATTGAAATAAAATGAAAATGTTTTTAGTGAATTTCGCTGATGAATTTCCTGAAATGAAGCCTGGAGACTACCAACAGATCATATTTTGAAGATAATCATGATCTGCTTTACACTCTAAATTACACCCACCCAGGTCCCATGTTTTTTACCGATACTTCCTGAAGATAGTTTCCAAAATAACAAGAATTGTTTTGAAAATATGTTTTCATACATGGCTTGTGCAAGTGTGAGGGGAGCTCAGATTTGGTCATCATTGGATTCAAGTATGATCAATGACTTGTTTGAATATGTTATTTATTTGAGCATCAGATACAGACTTTAATGAGAACTATTTAAAGTGATCTACCAATGCTTATAGTCAACCCTGTCGAGGGTATTTCAAAAAGTATATCGGTTAATGTCATCCGTATTTGCTTCAAAGTAGCCGCCGGGCTCTGGTCTTGTTGCACATGTATTAGAACTCCTAAGTTTGATATGGTACTTATAAGATAATTTTAGCTACCTCTGAAACTAATAATATAAATGTGATATTTTATTTCCTAAAGCAGTATTGACGCAGGGCCCAAATGCTATTATTTTTACTGTATTTGAATGGATATGAACTGGCGTCATAAGTTTGATCTGTTTGGACCCCAAATATGATTTAAACTGCTGACAGCTGATTTTAGTACTCTCCTCGTGCACAGTGCTTTGAGACTCCCGCCCGATTTTCGTGAGGGTGAACAAGCTACCCGACATCCACGAAAGATATCCATGGCCATCGGTTATCACTGAGCACCCTGATCAAGGCCACAATGCTGGTATTTAGAGCTGGCGGCAAATGATTGTCTCTAGAGCCTAAAGTGAGGTAGGACTTAGGTTTATAAACACCTGTGGCTCGAGGGCTTGAGCTTGTAGCCATAATGGGCAAAGGAACATTCGCTACCAGGCGATTCACGCGGTTTAAAAAGTGAGGATTGTTCTGAGGTCCGCCTACAAAACTATGACATCATCGCTTATTGTGCTTTACAGATTTTATAACTTAATATAGAAAAAGTCATATATAATATAAAACTTATATGGATAATTGGTAATAGTTATTTAAATACTTTAAGGTGTTGAATTTTTATGAGTTTGCTAAAGAAAACCCATTCAAAGAAAATATAATTGAAATAAATGAACTAATATTTGTTTTGGATTTATATCAAAATAAAATCTTTAATAAATTTAAGGTTGAACACTAGGTTTAGCGTTGACCGCCAGATTTTTGAGCAGTCTTTAAAATATTCAAAAACTAAACAGAAAAAAGTGGTGGAGAAATTATTTTCTAAGGTTTACGCTTTGTAAACCGAAGAAAATCAATTAAAATAATTTTTTATAAATTATTGAATGGTTTCAAATGAAAATATGATAGTAAGTATATATTTTTGTATTTCCAAGAGTTGAAATTAATGCAGAAATGAAGGTTTGAGAATTTTCGACAACCACCCAAAAAAGAATGGTTTTCAGGTTTTACAGCAAAACCAAGAAAAGCAAGAAAATATATTTATAAAGTTTATTTGAAAATTTGAGGTTCAGGTATGATATTAAAAAAAATTTGGTGTTTTTCTGCAATTCAAGAGGCTGGTGATGAAAAATATATGTGTATATGTTTTCGCGATTTTCAACAATGCGAAAAATTTCGCCAAAAAAGGAGCGTTAAAACAAATAATATCGCTTCAATCAGGTCACAACACAACGGGACATCAGACAGGACACGCAGTTTTTGGGAGGCTTGTCGCTAAGAAATCAGACGCAAGACAATGAATTGGCTCGCAACCGGGCGCCGTCACGAACAGCGGTCGCAATACGCGGATCAGCCGCACAAAAAGACGCACGTCGCCGATACCCGTATCGCACAGAGGTCGCGTGGCGTCGGATCATCGGCACACCGCGTACCACGCAGGCTACCGTTGAAAGCCAAGTTTTGATTGCAATATGTAGCGCGTGGAAAACGGTAATTAACGTGTTTAATCAGATTCAACAGTAGTCGTTAAAGAAATTATCAATATCGTATTGGTGTCAGACCGGCGCTTCATGTCGCTGTAATGCACACGCATGGTATCTTCGTACGGTAGCGATCCGGCTCAGGATTGTATTTACCAATGTCAGACGTAACTGCGTTCGCTTCTGGCTATTAACCAGAACAAGAATCACGAATAAGATCATTGAACCCATGTAATCGCCATCCGCAATAAAGAATAAAATCTTTTAAATTTTTTTGAAAATGTTAAAATCAATAAAATATAATGCCCTGAAAATTAAAATTTCAAAATAAAATTTTGCGGAATAAAATTGATTTGACATGTGAATTAATTGTCTCGTGATCGCGATTTAAATGCGAGACATGTATCATGGAACCGAGAATTGAGCGTTAATAAGAGTCTCTGCGTGCTTTGGCGCCTCAGAGCACTGTGATTAATCTTGATCTCGCCATTTGATCGCGTAGAAGGGTTACCGGCAGCACGCACAGAAAAACACTTTATGTATCACGCATCAACTGATTTTGCTCCAAACATCGCGATTGGATCAAGAAATTTGAGGCTCGAAAATGGCGCAGCAGTTATAAAGACAGTCAGTATAGCAGGTAGTTGGGGTGGAGGTCCTAAGAACTTCTAGAGCATTTTAGAATAAGATCATCCCCGACATTCACAGATGAGATCCAATGAAAGTGCATCACTGTTCCAAAGCGTTTTGAAGGTGCCAGAAGCTGCGAGATTAAGCCCTCCATATCACCAGATTTGATCTAGTCATGCTCTACCAGAGGTTGTGCCCGGCATGGCGAACGTAAGAACCTGTATTCAAGAGGCAATGACAAGCGTAGTTCCTGCGAGCCGTCACGGCAAAAGAGCTACAGATACCGAAAATGCGGTTCGAGTCTTATCGGCTAAATGGTCGATGACGTTGATTTGATTACGTAATGATCTGAAGTAGTCTTGGCCGGTCGATATTTACGCCACCACGCGCCAGTTGTTAGATTCAGAACCGTCGTTCTTAAACATCGCAGATCAGAAGATTCTGCCACGGATATGACCTCAAGTGTCGGGACGTCCCACCATAGAGAGAGATCGAGATGCACCTGAGCACCTGACGCGAGTGTCGGGTAGCAAAGAGGGATGGCCCTCTTCCGCTTCAGAGGCAAGACTTCGCTTTCATTATGCTTCATCGGCGCTGGATCGGGCATTATTTAAAAGTGTGATAGTTATCGCCCACGTCATGTGGAGACTGATCGCCCCAGAGACAGTGGGATCCTGTGGCATCGGACGGGTCAGTCCCAATCGCATGGTATGTGAGGATATGTCAGAATTCCTCCACACAACTGAGTACGCCGAGTAAACCATTCGCTTACTGGTGTTATACAAGCACCTTCCGCAAGATAGGCGGGAATGTGTTACCGCAGTGTGGGTCAGCTGTTCTTCGGACTTCGGTCCTAATGTAAATCATAGCTTCAATCCAGCAAATGAAGAGTAATTAGTTGTGTCACAGCAAGAAGGTCAAGAATCCCTAAGGTGGAGAAGCCCTGAGCTAGGTAAAAGAGGACTCACACAGTGACTTTAAAGGTCCTGCTAAAAGATCCTAGATATCCCACTTCTGCAGCATGACCCAGAGCGTCCCTGCCTCGGCTAAGAGGATCCTTTAGAGTATCCCACTTCTGCAAGTAAAAGAGACCCCGGAGTTATCCAAATTTTGTGTGGTATGAGATCCGCAGAACCAAAATTTCACACAGCAAGAGACTTTTAAAAGCCACTCCCACTTCTTGGTAAAAGATATCCCACTGAGAGAACCCTAAATTTCTGTAGAATGTAAGAGGGTCGTAGTTGTAAATCGAAAAGTTATGTCGCCTAAAGAAGACACACGCCGCAGTTATCACGCAGATTTGTATTTAGCGGATGGAGCCTGGGAAGTGGTTCGAGATGAAAAACACACTCACAAAGTTGTCACTGTATTTTGTTGAGCGATGAGCCCGAGTGACCCTGGCATGAACACGCGCCAGTTATCACGCAGACTGGTGAGTTTCAGCGGATGGCAAGAGCCCCAAAGTACGTCGATTCGATACCCCTTCAAACGGATTGGTAACGCTTCAACCAGCACCTGCGATATGGATTTATTCATGACATGGATTTGTGCTCATCATCCAACGATCTAGTTAGCGACCTTCCGCACCGAAGGTCACTGCCATACCCAAAGCTGCACGTAAGTCACATGTTTGCGCGATACCAGAGGTAGCAAGGATGATACTCGCAGCAGCGGCCCGGATCATAAGGGTAGTCGAGAGCAATTTCTTGTAAGTAATCGTCATGCTGACAGTTATCGTGCGAGCATACAAACGGCACCATACGGTACATCACTGTGGAGGTCGCACGTGGATCTTCCGCTATAGCCGTAACTGGGTGTTAGATTCATCGCCAAAACTCATTCCGATTTAGAGATGTTCCAGGTGATTTGGCACAATATCGCTTCCACTGCTTCGGTCTTAAGGATTACGATGTACAATGCCTGACTCCTTGTAGTTCGAGGTCAGAGACTCATTTCATGTTCTCAAGATATATGTCAAACTAAAAGCCAGTGCTGATCCCGGGCAGCTGATGCCCGGCATTTCGGCAGGTGAGTACTCAGATGGTAGGCACCTGTAGCAGATCGCTCGGCTTTGACCGCCTCAGCAGAGGCGTCAAAAATTCCACAGAATACTGTTCCCAAAGAAGACGGATCCAGTCCTCGCGGAGTGGATCGTGATGATTGAGTCTCACGTATCGGACCTCGAGGAGAACCGTTGTGCATCAGAGGTTTGACCCAAAGTTTTTGCACTTCCAAAGGACCGCCAGACTGGTCGGGAAAAAATAGAAGTGGCATTGGTGACTTATGAAAGTCACCGTATTTTATGACAAAGACAAAGCCACCTGAAACCCCTTTATTTAGATTATGTGTTTTTATCGTTAAATGAGTTTAAATGTTTGATAAGTTTATATGGTATTTTAAAAGTATTACCCATATATATTATCACATCAAACCGTACTTGGATGAAATTCCTCGGTTATGGAGAATGTAAGACCCGAGAAATTCCAATTTTTCGAAAAGGTAAATTGTAATTTTGCGAAAATCCAAGCTTACCTTGAATTTATGAAGAAACGGATTTCACCAAGGAACCTGCCTCACAAACAACAAGTCGGCTCGCCTGGCTCCGTGCGAATGTCAAATTTGCACCTGCTTTTTCTGAAAAGAGTTTCAAAAGCCAAAAAATATTCGTGATAAAAACATATGAAAGCGAGTGCAGAGCGTTATTTATACAATGGAAAGTGGTAGTATTTACTAAATTGGCTGCTTCAGATAGCTAAACGTCGGTAAAATCCAAAGTCGTGGCGCCATCAATATTGAAATTTTAAATGATAATAGACGACCATCGACAGTGACCTTCTCCAAAATTTAGTTGAGCTGTTGTGTGCCAGCTGAAAATCATGAGCAATGATAAAGGAAAAAGCCAAGTATTTTTAAATGGTAACATCCAACTTCTCAGATTCAGAAAATGATCCGACCGTCAAACCTTCGAGGTAAGAAGGAAAGTATTTACGATTGAGGCTGCAGCGGGCTATTGGTGGAGTCAACAACCCATGGTGACTTATCCCACTGGGTTTACCGCTTTGGCACTTTATTGACGCCGAGTCGATTGAGCCGCGAGTCATTACTGGGTCCCAAACTTGGGACCAGAGTGTGAAAATTTTGAAGCTCAAATGATGGGCCGTGATTCGTGATCAAGCCGGGGCTGTTTTTGGGTGTTGTTTCATAAATTATGCATTAAATTGTGTTTTCATGGTATGAGGCCTGAATTGCCATAAATTCTGCTCCACCAAGAGGAACCGATAGAGGAGCGCTCGCGGACGCTCTACTGGCTGCTGATCTGTAAAACACCCCTGCCAGAATGGATCAAAATCGCCCATGTGTTTGCGCGAAATTGATGAAAATTAATGGCTTGATTTATGTGGAAATGGGATAGGTTAATGCATGAATTTCTCGTATTAATATGATGTCACAATTATATAAAATTATAATTTGTGTTTTAGAAAGTGGTTTGATTATTTAACAGTTACTTAATAAATTTTGATGTTATCTTGATGTCACAATTATATGAATATAAATTAAAAATACTGGAAAATGGAAATGATTACCTATGAGTAACTCTGAGCTAGCTGATATTGTTGAATTACATGTGTGATTTTAAATTTGATAACATATGAATATTTGATGATGATTGGGTATAAAAATACGATTGAAGGCATAATGTATTTTCATGCATGCACCCGGGCAGCCGAAATTTAGGTGGTGCGATGATAAATTAAACAAATAAACGCTTTTGGAAATAATTTCATAGATAATTTATAACGTCGAAGATTATTCCATCAGATCATTCTCGGGATGATGACCATGACTGCTTTCAAGGTTCTCCAACAATATTCGGCTGAGGATAGTCCTATACTTTTACCATACTTAGTAGTATAGTTTCCAATGCAATGCTAATTGTTTTTAAAGATGCTTCTCATACATGACTTAGGCAAGTGATGAGTCATGATACCCCTTGGACGGGTTTGAAATATTTAGACATTCAAGCATGATCACGGATTTGTTGAGCTGTGGTTTTACTGGAGTATTTGGGAGAGGAACGTGCGGGAGTAGAACTCATTTAGGGCGATCCACACATCGCTACAGGCTCAATTGCCGAGGATATTATTTTCTGTGCAATGAGCCG
Source organism: Tetrastigma voinierianum (assembly GCA_016808115.1). Taxonomy (NCBI): domain Eukaryota; kingdom Viridiplantae; phylum Streptophyta; class Magnoliopsida; order Vitales; family Vitaceae; genus Tetrastigma; species Tetrastigma voinierianum. Next base: position 83,884 of record JAEQBH010002147.1, on the reverse strand, counting down.
GTCAAGGAGACTCCGCCATCCCAGAGGCCGCTTGTGAAGAAAGTCGAGTCAAGGGTTGTTTGTTATGTACATATATAAAACTTCAAGTTTGATATATGATGGTGAAGATAATGTTAACATCTCTAAAAACAATGGAATATAGTTGAGATATTTACTTTGTGAGTATTGATTTATGTGCCCAATTACCATTATTTTTAATTATTTTTAATTCCATATGAACCCATAAGTCATAAAGTTGACACATTCATAGACCTGTGGCTATATGAACTGTTGGGATGTTTGTGGCTTGCAGCCCTGCACAAAGGAGATTCTCGCCCGATTTTCATGAGGGTGCTCTAAGTCACCCGACATCCACTTCAGTATTCCGCTGCCGACGGGTTGTCAACGGACACCCCGGGATTTAGAAGCATAAATATATAGTTTTTAAAATTTTAGCAAAATGAACAGCAACACATTCAAAATGGAATTAAGATAATTTTAAAATAAGAAAATATATTATTCTTTTTTAAATGAAGAAATATTATTCTTATTATAATTTGACATTTTCGTTTATGCATTATGCACAACTTCAATAGGTATATACATATTGCTTTGTTCCTAAAATTTATCAGAATATTTCCATGAATTTCATTTATTTTTAATTTAATTTTTTTTATTAATTATAGTTAATATTTACCTTAACTTTGATTTTGTTTATCATTATTTATTTACAGTACATTTATTTAAAAGTGTAAACGACAATAGGTGTATAAATAGAAAGAGCGAAAGATGGTATTCCCGAATGCAAATGTGGCTACCCACGTGAGAAAAGAAAAGAAAAAGAAAAGGAAAAGAAAAAGTATGCACAAGAAAAGCAAATGTAAGACCCATTAAAATAATCAACCTCTTAAAAACTAAAAGAAAACATATTAAATCACATGAATGCGTTAAATCAAACGAAGATCAAAAAAAGGAAAGTCATATTAAAAAAAAGACAGGCGCCATTGATGACTTTGTTGGGTATCATAGAAAAAAGGGTGGAAGTTCCTCCTAGAAATTTCCATGAAAATTTAAAACCATTCAACGACTGTTCTCTTGGATTTCATTGTTTGTTAGTATATAATAAAGTTTCATAGCGTTTTACATAGAAGAGCTTAAGAAATTACAGAAACAACATTAGAGTCTTAAAAATTAAGAGTTAAATATATGTTAGAGAATAAACATAAACAACAAAATACACTGTATCTCATTAACTCCAATCGATAAAACATTGACCGTTAAAACAAACAAAAAAGTGTAGAGAATAGTCCCAAATTCGAGTCTCTGTAAGAATTTTTTATTACTTTGAAACTATAATGTATTAAATATATATATATATATAATTTCTCTTCATGTCTAACTGAACCGGCAAAACATTTACCTGCAATAAAACAAATAAAGTGTAGTAATAGTCCGCAAATTCTCAGTCCTTCGCAGAAGAAGCATTCTTCTTATTACTTAGAAACTCATTGTGTATTTTAAATATATATATATATATATATATATATATATATATATATATATATATATATATATATATATATATAAAATATATATATATTACAATTAATTAGTAAATAGAATTACAGTATAGTACAATACTTTGATCATCGAATTACTGTTAGTAGATGGAAGAAAGGCAAATAAGTTTGATATTTTGCTGAAATAATAGACAACTTGGAATAAAATAAAAGTGACTTGATTGATGCTGTTTTTTTTTTATTTAAATAAAAATAAAAATTAGACTAAGCAGTTAAAACAGTAGGAACAGTTAGAATTTAAGATATTGATGTGACACCCTGGTTTCCTGGGTGTCCACAAGGATCACCTCACAACTCCATGAAATCTATATGTTTCTGTAGACGCAGACATACACTGAATATATAATCATATAGCCTTCCATGAGGTCTACAATTACAAAACAAAATAATGAACTATTTTCTCATAGTTATCATGCTTGTTTTACAAAAAGCTTTATACATATTTACACAATATTTACTTAAAGCCACATTTCGGCTTTCTTCTCAAAAAAAAACTACCTTACCGAAATGTCTCCTCGATAGTCTCAGACCGAAAAACCATCGACTGGTGAGCAGCCCAGCGGGAAAGTCTTCCTGCCAAGGGCTACTTCCCACCTAAATGCATATGCAATGGTATACATAACAAACAATCATTTCATACAATTATTTATGAAATGTCTAAGACCATGCATGAGATGCACCCTCATGGTTACTCACTGAGTCCCAACTACTCCTCACACCCATCGCAAACGTGAAATAAAACTAGTCATGACACCCCGACTTAAACCAGTTGTGAAAACCTCAATTTATTTATCAAAAATTGATGTTCTTGATCTTTTCCTTTATTTGTGGCCACTAATTTCCGGTTGATACCGAGGGACGCCAAGACTTTTTCAACATTTTCTACGAACTTACATCGGGCCGGATCTATGCTCAACCGTGAATAATATGTGGACTTTCACCTGGGGGATCTACTGTCAAAAACATGTACTTATATTTTGATCATTTATACTGTGAATCTTTGCCTTGACTTGTCCCATTTTTTTCTTCGAAGTCACGCATCTACTCACCAACACATCGATGAATAAACCTTAATTCGCAGACTCCACACCAATTCCTGACGCGATAGATCGCGTATGTGAAATGCATGATGTCAATGCATTTTTTCATGTTGAAGTAATAGTTCGAGCGCACTTGCATGAAAGAATACCACATCATGAGACAATTAGCAATAATTAGCATATAACGGTTCCGCTGTCATATCACATCAATATCACATTTCACACTTAGCATGTTATTCGGCAAGCACAACAATTAGGTCAAGAAACTGATCATCGCTAATAGTAGTACCACGCCTCTGCAACATGAACCATTTGTCTAATCTATCATCACATCAAACAAATCAGACAATTTAAAACTTTTTCACTCGTAACAAACCCTGGTCTTACATATACCCATGCAACCGGTCATGAACGATGTCTTTAATTCCAAAGCTGACAACTAATTTCACTGGCCTCTCATGGCCTCCAGGCAACCTCCCACCATTATAAAGCCTTTGAAGCAAATAAACCAAGAGGAAAACATCCACTGTAAGCCACTTCCAAAACCCAGCTCACACGCCCTCCGCAGAATAACTTCCTTGTCTCGATGAATCCAAATCTGTTTGATCTCTCCTATAAACCTAGGTAGGCGTAAAGGCTCTCTTCTACTAAAAATGGGAGAATAAAACTTCATCAGATTCTTTTCTTTTTTCTTCTTCCTAGCCAGTTTCATTTTTTTCCTTCTTCTTTCTTCTTCCTCTTTTCTTTTCAGTTGCTTTTCTCTTCATTTTCTCCTATTTCATCTCTCTTCCCTGGTCCTTTTCTCACCCTTGAGAAATCCTCATATCCAATAAATGGGAGGAAATTCCTCATCTCCTTCTCAACCCGGGGCTCATGTTTCGCTTCTCTTTTCCACTTCCTGCATTCCGTGGCACCCCCTTATGACATCACCTTCACGCTCGCTGCCAATACGGTTTAATCCTCTTTCTTCACACATGGTCATTATGAAACACAGCTTTGACGTTTGTCACACACTCGTGCCGTTGGCATCCTTATCTTACACATGTGTCATCCACAGACCACGCTGAAAACGTGAACTCCACGACCAACACCAATCCAATCAAATTGAATGGTAGCTAAATTTCACGAGACGAGTTCAACGGAGAAGTCCGGTTCGTCATCCGAGATCTAGAAAATTCGGGATTTTCAACTAATTTATTTTACCTTTATCCAAAATCTCGATTTTTCCGGGGTCTCACAATTGACAAACTACAAACATTAAACATCGTGATCATCAAATAATTTGATGGATTTAATATTAATTATATTAGCAAAAAAAATATTGATATCATTTAATTTATATCATTATATAGTGAGATATATATGTAATATATATTGTTGATATACACGATATCAAGCGTTTGCCTTTGGATTTTGTCATTGTCTTTTCATTTTCCAAAGTCATTGATGAAATGCAGTTGGTGGATATATCCCAAAGATACTTAGGCATTGCTTCATGATGGTAATAATTTATAAGCAAACTATTTTGCACTGAATATGTGCAAGATTTACGCACACTGAAAGAAACTTACACAAGTTAACAATCATACATTACAGCATGTCCCCATTGTTATTATAAGACAATAATTATATAAACTCAATAAAAAAGATAATCTAAAGAAATGGATAATCTTATTAATGATAAACTGGAACAAAGATTTAAAAGGAAGTTTGTTATTAAAAAATGATGAGGGCGCGAATATAATCTTGTTACACCATAGAAAAACGTGGGAAGTTTCTCCTATAAATTTCCATGAAAATTTAAAACCATTCAACGACTGTTTCTTTGATTTTGGCTTTTCTGATTTACAGTCTCATTATATCAGATGAGAGATAGATTAAAGGTTACTGAATTTTGGTGAGGGCTCCTGGCTTAGTCTTTAGTTAGTTTAGGTATGGGCTGTTGTTGCTTGACACTAATTTTTTTGAGCCAAAGAAATGAAACAAAGAAATCTGAAGATGCACTGTCTGCTGCTGAAAATGATTTCAGCCCATTATCTTTTCTGGTTTATCTTACGCGCAAGAAGTTTTCTTCGCTTCTTCATTGTCGCGGTGCTAATATCGTTTTCGCGATGTGTTAACAGCCTTCCTCTTCACGTTAACTGGCATCATCAATGTGAGTACTTGATTTATGACGGAGACGTCGAGAATCATCTGTTCAAAACAATAATATTTCAGTTTAAAACAAAGTTATTGTTTTGAACTCATCTATGGAGAATTTTGAACGATTCGTCCGTTCTCATCGCTTTAAATATTCAGTCGCGTCGCAATATTGTATTCTTATTTTTTTTTTCTTTTTCTTACCCACATTTATTGGGGCTACACCAGCCCAAACGCCTGGAGGCAGTCACTAAAGGCACCATACCACAAAATCTGATAATTTATTCAATTTTCCATTCTTCAATAAAACACACAATGCTGTTATAGAATATTAACACAAATATTGAGTTTAACTAATGATAATTAACATTAAAGTCTGAACAACTAAATTACAAATTAACACAAACATCCTTGATAATTGATAATCAAAATTGAACTAGGTATTATTACAATCGACCATAACCATAATAGTAATGAACGACTGAAGCTCTAACCACATAAATCATTCCAAAGAGATAAACAATGAAAGATCAACCTATAAAGATGTCGAAAGTTAACAAACACAAGATCACGTTACGCCCATATCCTCAAAGGGTTTAATAAAGTTGACAACAAACATATTAAAACATATCCAGCAATTTCAATGAAACCATCATGGCTTAATCTTCATCTTCATTATATATCGCCCAGGTCGGAAAAAGTCCATTAGTCATATATGATATGAGATGAGGCAGAGATAGGATGATATAAGAGGATGAGAGATGAGAGATAGATATATGAGGAGAGAGATGATATGTCACTAAAAATTAATAATAAAAATTTAACATCTGGTCGGTCTACTTAACTGAATGGGGTTTATGCAATATCTGGTCGCCAATATCCTTGATTCCATTCCGGCTAATTAATTTCACTGCCTAATCTCTCCAAATGATCAAAACATCTTACTGCTCACTGATTCCAATCTACATTATTAGTTTCCATCACCTATTTATCACTGGATATTGATCCTTTTTGAATAAATGCAAGATATATATATATATATAGCATATATTATATATAGAGAGAGAAAGATAGTCATATGGAGCATATATATATATATATACTCTTTAATCCTGAAAATAAACCTTTTTATTTTCTCATTCTGATTATACTTTATATCAGTTTTATATACTTTTGTTTCTAATCTTTAGTTTTTATCGTTCGCTCTTCCTCCAATTTTTAAAACGGCGCTGTATTTGTCGTTGTTGTCGATCAACAAAGAAAAGCTAATAAAAAGAAGGTCGTATCGTTTAACAGCACTGATGTCACCATCTGATTCTTCTACCCACTAGCATACATCGCTTTCAACGTTAAAACTTTCAAAGATTCATCGTTCAACAAACATCTCATTTGGTCAAATTCTGGTTCCGGTATTTAATCCAATCGCGGTTTCCAGCACAGCGTTCCGAGATCCTCTTCTTCTTCATAATCAATCTAATGAGTATTACAAAAGTCCGAGTTTCGAGCGCCAAGATAACGCACACTCACCACCATCTTATTGGGCTTTAGATCTGGTGGCGCAAAATATCAAACCCTTAGACAATAAAGAACTCCGTGTGAGATTTCACCCGCCCTGAAAAGTCCATCGAAGGATCCGTGAACGCCATTATCGTTTTCCAAAACCTTTATTAACACAAAGCTACTGAACCACGATCACGACGCGAGAAACGAAAGGCGGCAAAAAGTTTTTCCTATTTTCGTCGTGAGATCACCGGGTCGCAAGAACCGTGATCGAGTTGGCGACGAAGATTCAAGAATCATCATAAAACGCGCGGTCCGAGAGAAGAAGCAAAGCGGCGATTGAGAGCGGTAAGGTCTTCGCCTGGCAGCGCCGCAACGAGCGATTTCCGCACACGCGATCTCACCCGCCCATTTCCATTTTCCGTCACTTATTTTATCCGTTAATAAATGTCAAAGATTAATGATTTCCATATACAACCTAAAATACATTTTTATCTAGCAGATAATTAATATGTTTGTGATTTCCTGCAAAAGATTCAAATTTAACATGAATATTTTTCGGCGAACTTAATTTATTATTTGCAAATTATAAATCAAATGATAAACAAAAATACATTTGAAAATAACCAATAATAATATAGATAGTCTGACACTGTATGCTGTGAACCCGCTTAGCCATAAGAGTATCATATGCGTATTTGAAAGGATTTAACTTCCCGTAATATTTATTTCATACAAAAGGTCTGATGTATATGTTTTTTCCGTCACAAGCTGCCTGGCGGTGCATACGCCCTCCATAATCAACAAAGTCTCAATTGGTGATAAGAGGAGTAAAAGTACAGTGGGGATCGTCGCCAGAGCCCGGTGACGCCCAACGACCCCACGCTCATTCGATATCTCTGATAGACAACTCAATCGGCAGATTCGTTCACGAAGATGGCACACCGTTTCGCACGATGTCCAATGCTTAAATAAATATTGACCATGCCACAGCCCGCTTCAGCTCTGCCAGTCTGCCGCTTCACGCGGCGACCATGTGGGATTAGACTTAGTCCGATCCCATCAGCCTCACTTGGCGCTATCAGAAGACAATAGTCCCGATCGGGCGCGCTGCTTTGCACGGTGCCATTGTCGACCATAACATCCACGCTCGGGTCCGCATTGCAAAGATATGGTTAGGCTTCAGATCGCCCTTCATCAAAAAACAATGGTTACTGATCGCTGGAACATCCACCAACAATATAGATTTTTAGTTTAAATACTCTAAACTTTCCTTTTGAGACTTCTTTCGAATAACATTAAGTATATCGCTCTGATCTTCTACTCCCGACTTCCGTTAGTCGTTGTCGCTTGTGATTCTCGCCATTCAGAGGAGTTCTTGTTGCCTGTTGTCACATCGCACTGATATCATCAGAGCTACATCTCTATTATCCAAAGCTTCCTTTTCATCATTCGCCTGTCCAATCGAGGTCTAGTTACTGACTGTTCATTGTTCAGATTTACGGCGCTTTTTGTTCTTTTCTCTTTCTCCTTTTTCTTTTCTAATTGGTAGTCACTTCCTTTCAGGGTTAGATGAGTGACCTCGATGATTCTTGTTTCGTCTTCGTATCAATTTATTATTTTACAAGTTCGAGTCAACCTGGTGATCGGGGGCTCAGCCCCGACCGCCCTACGATCACCAGCAGGATTATTCCTTCAGTTACGAGGACGCCATTCTCTCACCAACTTGCTCGAAACTAGCAAAAATAAGTCGCAAGGCAATATCCTGCTATTTGGTGCCTAGGGTGCGCGAAGGACCCAATGCTTCGAGAGCTTGGGTTGAACTTGGATCCTGAGGTTAAACTAGCGCTTCGCTTGTCATTCATCCCAACCCGCAAGTTTTTGACGTTTTGTGTCAGCCATCACGCGGCGTCGCCGGACGACTCGTCATCCCGCCAATTCGATCTTCCGTGCTGTTCTAAGTCATCAATTTGTGTGACTATAAGCTTCACGTTTGGAGAATACCCGAGGTCGCGATAACTCGGCGGTTCATCTACAAGCCAGCGTCCGGCGTTAAAATTGTGATCACGATTCCGCAAGGGAACAAAGCGCAGTAAATCCTTCGCGATCTAATTCATGAAGCAACAATCAAGATATGCTCGCGGGAAGAATCGGGAACAAGTTTCCTCTTATCCTCTCCCCAGCTAACCCGTTAGTGCCAAGCGGAGTCAGGCGCTTGCCGGCGCCAAAGTCGTTAAACCGCTGGCGGAGGAAAACAGAGTTGATCGCGGTCAGACCGCGTTTCGAGGCGCAGGGAGGTCATGTCCCGGTCGCCTCCAAAGCCATGGATCGCCAAACACAAGAATAAGAAACTGAATAAGGTATTGGCTGCAGCGGAGGAGGCTATTAACCCAAGGAAAAGAGAAAGCCGGAGTAGTGCCTTGACTCTCTCCGAAAATCGACGTTTCTATCCCTTAAGGTTTCCTCTCTGTCGAATTCTTCTATCTCGGAAGAGCTCCTTTCGAGGTTCCGTATCGATACTCGTTGGGGAGAAGACATATGTGAGGGGAGGTGGGTGAAGGAGGTGCGGTAATAAAGGATGCTACTCCCTTCAAAAACAATACCATTGTGTCAGCCTTTGTTTTTTTTTGTTTTTTTGATAGCCTTGTGTCATTATCCGTGTAAGTTTCTTTGACGGAGAGGAAGTGGGTTTCTTTGATAGCCTTCTGCAGATTGCTCAATGATTGGGAATTAGAGGAAGTGGAGAGATTCCTCCTCATTCTTCACAACAAAAAGGTGGTGCCTACAATGGAGGAGAAGATCTACAGAGAGGCTAAGGGAGGTCTCAAGAGTTTGTTCACGCTTTTCAAACAAATGGGGTGATCTTTCCTTCCATGACTGTCAGAAACCCTGGGTGCCTTGTAATGCAGGCTCTTTGCATGGGTGCCCTCAAAGCAGGACCGTCACTCTAGATCAGATTAAAAGAGGGCGAGCTCCTAGCTCAGATATACTCGAGAAGAGGAGGTGAAAACAAAGGGAACATCTTCTTTTCACTGGCCCAGCGCCAAAGTGTTGTGGGACCTCTTTCTTGGAATTGTTGGGGTGTAATGGGTTTTCCCTTTCTTAGTGAGAGGAACCCTTTTATCTTGGCAAGGCTCCTTTGTGGGTAAAAAGAGGAAAAAGGCGTGATTGTTCTTCACTTTTTTAACCACGGTGGAGAGAAATATGATTGCTTTCTAACATACTGCTTCTCGCTAATAGATTGAAGACCTTTTGTTTGAATATTACCTCATCCACATTGTTCAGTGAACAGAAAACTGATCTCATGGATTTTTTTGGTTTGCATGGTGTAAAATGAGGCTAGCGGTTTTCGTCGTAGTTTGATGGTTTCGCTAGGGGTTGTGTGCTTTTCCAAACCGCCTTTTACGCCTGCTGTCGTTGGTTTACCTCTTGTATGCCTTTCTAAGAGCCGGGTGGGCTTTTTTGTTTTCTATATACGCTTTACCATAAAAATAAAAAATTTATCCGTGTAGATGAGCCTTTTTGGTGCCTACATGGCAAGACCGGATAGCGCATGTGACTAGCTTAGATGTCCCTTTACTTATGCTCGTGATCGGTGCACCGCATAACAAGGTGTAGGTGGAATTTGAGTGCCCAGCTTGGTAAGCTAGAGAAAGCTTACGTAAGAAATAGGCGGCTCTTAAAAGAACGCGCTACCTAGGCCGACGAAGAAAATAAGGGAAGTCAGCATTAATGGGCCGAACCGAAGATATCAACTTCATGTTTATTCATGAATAATCGAGAGAAAGCATGCCTCAGAGGCGGAGATGGAAAAGGTCGCTAGAGCGTGGCAATTGGCACGACATGTTGCTCATGTGGTAGTACACTGCTTGAGGTCGATACCGGGAGGGTTAAGGAGGCTAAACATATTGTGAAAGCACCGTGACGGGGGAGGCATACGACTTTCCAAACAATGACAGTGGAGCTACTGGTCAAAATAAATTTTTGGATTTACTGAATCACGTAAAGCGCCACATTAGCTAAAAACACACGTGATGGTGCCACGCCGCATTGCTAACGCCCGCTTTGCCTGGTCAAGATCCCACCGCACGTAAGGCGGTCACAAGAGAAACGCCTATGCGGGCACGGTTGGATCCAAAAACATTGGGCGGCTAGATTGGAAATACGTTCAAACGTTAGGGACATTTGTGCACCTTTCTCCAAGCTTTTAATATATACATACAAAATAACCTTCCATTACTTATTTTAAGAGTGAGTAATAATGTAATAGAAAATATCTATGAATGTGTTCATTCACCATCATTTAAGGTTCATATACATGTGGTCATTCACCAAGTTCCAAAGAACTCTTCACTTGATAAATAAATTTCATAACAACATAAATAACCAAATATAAATATATCATAAAACATAGGAATTTACTGGCTTAGCAAAATAAAATGTTGGAAGAACAATAATCATAGAGGATGATCATAATTCATGCACTTATGATAGTTGCGTCAGGATCTTCGGGTGATGCCAAATTGCAAATTTTTACTAACCTAACTAGTATTTGTCTAGATAATAAAATCCAAGCTCAGCTCAAGCGAAATCGAACCCATAACCGATCCCCCCTCAAACTGAGAGGGAACGAGGGTATCGGGAAGTTAGAGATAAGGGCACGCCAACCAAATAATTTAGACGGATGATCCATGCAAAGCTACACATCACAAAACACAATGGTGTCGCAATAAAGCATTGTTAACGCCCGGCTGCTCACCACGATTCCCGCACTACATGGGTATAAGTGTGTCACGGTAGAAACGCTACAGGCATCGGTGGACCTGGTTAAGGGCAGACAGAAGACACGCCAAACGCTGGGGGCATTTGAAAATCTTCCTGGTATAAGCTGGCGCTGCTTCAGATATGGACTATGAATAAGCTTCCATTACTATTTTAAAGATTATAAGAAATAAGAATAAACAATTCATGAATGTGTCTATTCACCACATATCATTCATAATAAGTTCCACATATTATTCATCGTGGTTGCAAAAGTTGAACTTTTCTATCACATAACAAAATTTATGTAACAATTATTAACAACCTAAATATAAATATAATAAAATATAGAATTTACTATTATACAAAGTTGTGAAGATCAATAACTATAGAGGATGGATCATAATTCATGCTATATACTATACAAGTAATAAATTGGTAATTTCTTACTAGCCAAACTAGCATTTGTCTAGATAATAAACTTAATCATAAAGGGTAATGATAGTTTAGAAAGTTCAACTTCAATTTGGACTTTTGGAGCACCGATATTTGAGGGTTTGGTTATGGCTTGTGCAATTAAGGATGAATAGTATTCATTTGTTTTCAAAACACAGGACTCCAACACATTTTTTCACATACACCTTATTTAACTTTTTATCTTGTTGCTCTGAATGAAACTGGCATTATTCTATTTTCCATTTACTATCTTTTTTTCTCGCAACTTATTCTAATTGGATCGTGATGTTTTATTGTACTTTGTAATGGATAGATATGAGTCCAAGCTTATTGAAGAAATCGTTGGTGAGATTAGAAGATCAATTCCTGCTAGTACATGTTGGTGATAAAATAGTTGGAGTTGATGAAATGTGGGTAACAGCTGCATTGTCATGTCAAATCAAATGAAGTGAGTATGGTCGATTTATGGGCTTCAAAGATGAGAAACACTACTGCTAGCACACCATAACATCTGTCTGCCCATTTACATCGTAGTTTTGAAATGAGAGAGAGATCCAAGACACTGGTTTGCTTCAATTACAAGAAAAACTTTGCGATAATCTCACAATGATAAAACTATGAAGTTAAGCAATGTTGATGAAGGAGTTCAAAATGATAAAGAGTAGTGTTATTTTGGGAAAGGTTCTTACTGTTTCGATGATGTAGATTGTCCAAAAAATTAAGTGTATTCCTTAGCCAGATATAGTCCATTGTTTGGTGATGTTTATAACTATCAGAACCACAAAGAATAAGCGTCATTTTTAAATATAAATAAGGCATATTCACTACATGAGGCCAAAGCACAAGAAAAACAAAGTATCGAACTCTTAGTTGGAATGCCCAAACTACACCATCCAACGTATTTTTTCTATGGACCTTGTAATCGTGTACTACATCATGCAAAAGGCCTTCCATTAGCCTTGTAGTTTTGTGTTCTTCACTTTTCCAAAGGGATGAGAAGTATTGGGAAAGCACCTTGGATAGATTAAAAACGATCCCTCTCGATGACATCCAAAAGGTGCTCCAAGTAAGTTATTATAACATTTGATGATAGATAAGAAGGTGCCATACGTGTTTCTTCAAGGATTGGGGCAAGAAAAATGAAGCACTAAAATGTTTAGCGTTGCACACTTCATCCAGAAGACTAAACTAAATGAGCTTGATGACAAATGCCTATTTCATTCTATGGCTTCATAAGGATGTATGATCGCAAGAAATGGCGGTAATTGTTCGAGAAAAGTATCCTGAAAATCCTGGAAAATGGAGCAGATTATGGGAATACGAGGATATTGAAAGCGTATTGACAACAAATATGGTAAGAGAAAAATACATGAATATACTTGAGATCTAAAGACAAAAATTCGAACAAGATTTATTTTCATTATAATTTATACGCTATCTTCATTATATCTATAAATTGAACTCCTCCATACATCTTATGTTTAAGGGGATTCATGTTTGTTTTAATTTAAAACATTGAAGGGGATGTTCTAAAATGAGTAACTGAACCCATAATCACTGCCAAGATTTTTAAAAATGTTAATCATTTGACTGGTCAAAGTTTAATTCATATGGTCTTACTCTCCCAAGACTTTTTAATCGTCTTCCGTGAACATAATAGACTGAATGGAGGGATGGCACTTAATCCTATGCATCAAATTTCATGCATATAATCTTGTTGAACTCCACTCCTGGCTCACTACAGAATATGTCTGGGAAGGAAACATAGTACGTTATTATCAGTTTGAAGCCATATGGACTAGCTTTCTAAATATTCTGAGCTTCACTTATTGGAAGAAAATTTTCTTCGTTATAGGATGCTAGAATGTTAAAAATACTTGGATCTTAGCCATTCTATAATGGTTGATACGCCATCTCTGGCGTACCCAAAGGAGTTTTACTCTGTGAAGGCCTGATAAAGGTTACTTAAGTGTTCATCATGCATCAACGTTGTTATTAGAGTTCGAATTAACTATTTTCCTAATTTAATAGGTGGGAAGACTCCAGCAGTCTTCCAAGGAATCTTCATATGTTTAAAAAGCCCAAACTCTTTCCTCCTGTAATGCTAACTGCTTAAGACAAAGAGTTTCCAGAGATCAAGGAAAGTGTGTTTAAGAGTGCTTGATTTTAGTGGAACAGTATGAAGAAGTACCCTCATCAATTAGGTATCACGCTCTTAAGACAACTAAGCGCTGGTCAAAACTCTTTGAGTCTTCCCACATTGTCGCTTCGGTCTTTGAAACTCTTCTAAAGGAAAATCGTCCAAACTTTTTAAATGCATGCTCTGGGTCAAGCTCCTTAAACTAACTGGCTTCGTGATTGTAAATCCATATTATACATGTGAAAACATTTGTTCTCCACTGTTAAAATATTGTAACCACTATGATCAAAGGAAAGAAGATATGTACCCCCTATCATCATATGTGCAACTATGTATAACAAACTCGCTCTGGAAGAGTGGAATCCTTAAATGATAGCTTCAATCACACATCAAAATGATCAAAACCAAGTAATTACCACTTTAATGGAAGGAAGAATCCCCATTGATATTTTCCACCAATCTTCATTGGAAAATTTATCTCTCGATCACTTCAATTTTAAGGAAGCAGGAATCCCCCTTGATAATTGGTACCTACCTTCACTGCAAAGTTTATCTTTACATTATTGCAATCTACTGAAGGCAGGATCTCACATGTTCCATAATTTATCATCAGGCTGAAAAACAGATCCAATCCGTGGAGCTATTTTTAGTAAAGCACACCGCGGCATAACTCCTAATTTTCCACCTGTTGCCCTTAACTCTAATCATCGAGAACTCTTCAACAAATTCCAGAGCTTCCATTAAGTCTGCAAATTTTCAATGCACATGGTTCAAATCATTTCACAGAGCTCCCGCTTCGCCATCCTTCTGTTGGTTCAAATCAATGTTAAAACAGTATGATTCTCATGGCAAACATAAATACCTTTTTTTTTTTTTGTACCATTGGTTTTATGGTGTTTTTTTGCTGTGACTCTTGATTTTTGTTCGCATTCTTCATCTAACGCCTGAATGATATAATATTCTTCTGTCCAGCCACAATTCCAGAATGACATGATCAGCAGAAAGAACGCTTTAACTCTTATCTATATAAGATCGTCATTCGTTATGAACATGGTTAAGGTTGAATCTAGCGATCAGGGGTTCCTTTGTAATTTAACAATCAAAGGAAATGGTAAGCAAGAGAACTTGGGTTTTTTCTCATTGTTATCGAACCCGTGCTTTGATTTTTTGATATATCGACTTAGCAGTGATAGGTATCCATGTCATTATGAAATATCACCCAATCAATATTTGTCTATAGTTTCCGTTTGATGGTTTATTCACAATGTGGTGAGCGGAATCAAATAAAAATTCATTCCTATGTTCTCCTACCGTCGAGTCAAAACACCAGCATAGTGGTTCCAGGTCGAACATCGATGTGGGTTTTCATCCTATGAATGACTCGCATCGTTGTTGGAAAATGGTGAGGCTTTTTAATTTGATTTTTGGAATTTTGTTTTTAAAACAAAGGAGTCGTTTGGTTACCGAATAATCAGAATAAATTGGAAAATGAAGTGTGAAATGGCAACTTGAAGGTTTAGGTTACTAGCTTACAACATGGGGCAAACAGTGTCTGCTGATATCTCGCGACATGCGAACCTATAGTCCGAGCCATAACCTGACCTTTGCTAACTTTAAAACTCAACCCTAAAACCACCTGTCGGAGCCAACAAACACATCCACATAAACGATGAAAACCTTGAAGACTCAACTCATTTAATCAAACATTCAGAATAACAACAAGAAAGAACTCACCGGCAGCTGGTGGGAAAGCACAATGAATGATATTGAACGATTCAATCCCGGGGCCGAAGATAATGAGCCATAAACACGCGAACTGAATATACATGATATTTCAAACCACGAACTGCCAACAAAATCTAGAAGGTAGCAACCTCCTTTCAGCTGAGATGCTTGGGCCTGGCATCTCTTGAGTCATTATCCTCAAGAGGGGTGTTTTGGCAAATTTAGAAAAATGAAAGAAAGAGGAGAGAGAAGAGAGAAAAGCAAACCCTAAAACCCGAAAAGTCATGCTGGAGATATTTGAGCATAAATGAAAAAGCCGCCAAAAGATCGCTTTAGGTTACAAAAAAAATGACGTAAACAGATAGATGTTTCAACCCATGTGAAAACTACAAGAAAGCCTAATATATTGGCTCATACAAGGGACAAGGAGGTAATACACCAAAACTGTGGTCGCTTGGCATTAATTACAATAAATTAAATAGGGCAGTACTTCGCATGGTAAAATCTCACATAGTTTGAATTATTACTAGAGAAATTACTAGCCTATTTAAATTGCATAGAGATAGCTTAAAATGAATTTTCGCTATACTTGAAGGACTCGCTAGCCAGCTAAATTTCGCTTAGCCTAGCTAAAATTTTGATAAATAAATGGAGAATTTCGCTAGGCAATGCTGGATTTCACGCTAAATTTTCGCAGCCTAGCTTAGTTTCACTGCGCTAGATCGGGCGAATTTTCGCATGGTCATGAATAAGAATCCCACGAAATTTCGCAAATCACAGCAAAAATTTCCCGAATTGTCGTCACCGCTTGCCTATCGCACCCTACTCGCATCCTTTTCATCACTTCTGCTTCTCGTTTCTTCACCGAATTTTGATGTTTGATGGCCGAAAAATAGTTTTAATCTTCCTGTCTGATATTCAGGACTGATCCAACTTAGTGGACGAAAGTACACAAAAACTCAGCAAAACAACCAAATAACTCCTCGAATGGCATAATGATATTATAGACTCGAACACCCTTAATTGGCTCAATTTTGATAATGGGACAAGAAGAAAAGCACTTCAAAACCCATTCTTTGAATAGGCCCAAACAGTAATTTTATTTTGCAATTAATTCACTCCCTCAACCATATGTTGCTAGTCCCTTAGCAATGCAAAATAATAAAGGCATGCATGCAAAGGATTTTCTCAAAAAGTTTATGGTTCAAAAAGGGAGATACAAATAAGCATTAATTTTAAAATGAAGAATTGATACTAAGTTTGAAATTAGACAGAGAGAGCAAAAAACCAGTATAGAATAAATTTTAGGTCAACATCTGATCCATGGTAATCAACCCGAATTTCACAAGATTTAGCTGGTTCCTGAATATAAACTGTGATTGTTTCAACAAAGTGCAAAATTATTCTCTCCTAACCCCAGCCACTGCACGCCTGCCTTTGAACAACCTAGATAGGGAAAGCTACACTCTTCTTTCTTTATTCAACTACATTGTAGGGTGCAATGCTCAAAACTCGATTTCACCAAAGTCCGTGTAGCGGGGGTCCACCGATGACTCCCAACCAATCAAGGTTTAGGGCATCAAGCCAAAAGGATCACTGACCACAAACTCTACAAGCCACCCCTGATCCGAATGACTTCGAAATCAAGCACCTACAATTCGTTAAACTCTACCTATCCACCCATCGTAGAATCGAACACTAAGTCGACATGACCCCAACCACTAAGGCTTAGGCATCGCTTGAAAGGTTACCATATACCCCTGACCGTGCTCTGAGTTTCGCTGCAGCAAAGTGTCACGACTTTATTTTTTTCTTCTTTCTTTTCTTTTTTGCTTTTTCTTTCTTTTTCCTTTGGAAGACTACATTGGTCTTTTAAATATGGGTAACACAAACCTATCATGGGTTGCCAACATACCTATGTTTCTTATAAAGTGAAAGGAGGCAACACTTGGATGTACCCATTGGTACTAACTGATGTGCAAGGTGTGAATTAGCTTAAGGTGGAATGTTTAAGGTTGAGCATGATGGAACTTCAACTGACCAAAAATTGTCTTCAAACATGGAATTGTTCTAACATTAAGGTGACAAATGTGGTTTTAATTTTTCAACCAGTTAGCACGTTCACCAAAGCAATCTAATTTGTTTCCACTAAAGCAATTCAATTGTCCACTAGCAATTCAATTGTCCAATTGGAAGACAAAACGATTACTTAAGGTGGAGTAGATATGCAAAGGTGTAGAAACTATATATATATATATATATATATATATATATATATATATATATATATATATATATATATATATATATATATATATATATATCGTATTTTTGATATAGCCAAAATGGCTAGTACATGCATATCAAAGCTAAACACACAAAAAATATCACCGCCTACTATGGCTAACAATACAAAAAATCCCAACAAAATTAGCAGGCGCTGATAAAGCCGGTAACTATACAAAACATAAGAAACCTAAACTTTTCACCTCTACCTGGTGGTGGTGGGTCCAGAAGATCGCGTCGCAGTACCTGTGTCTCCGGGTCGAACGCGCTGAATACCTAAATGTGTCAAGGATCCGTCGCAAGATGGAGTGACAGCGCGGACTCCAGAGTGGCCTCACGAGCCAACTCTCCGGGTCCCAGGCTGCTGGGGTAGGCCAAAGAACATACATCATCCATAACAAATAAGCAACAATCGACGTATGTGCTCGGGAGAATGCCGTGGATGTAAAATGATGGGCCAGAGTATCAGCCGTGGGTCACAAGTAGCATGTGGAGGAGGAGATGGAGGAGAGTGTAGAATCGGACTCCTCTCCACCCTGGCTCGTGGCGTGACTATTCATTCCGTGGGAGCCCTGGGCCTCGATCCCAGATCTCCCTCCCCGTCCCGCTGGAGGAGAAAAGATACGGCATGACCATCGCCGCCTTCCATCGACAGACCCCGAGGCATCGAATCCTCCGCCATCCGAGGCTCCTCTTAAAGCTCCAAGTGCTCGATGACCGGCATAATAGTCTCAAGATCAAGAGCTGAAGACTTCTCGCCGAGCCAGCCCCCACTGGCGGACCTTATCCCCGATGTGTAATGTGGAGGTCATCACTACCAGAGGGACTCCAACCAGATCCCTTGAGATCCTGGCATGTAGCCTGTGATGGCCCCTACGCCGTGACGTAGCGGCCGCAGCGGAAGAGGCCGGTCCCGAACAGTGGATCAATGAGGAGATCCGAGGCTGAGCTCCTCCAATAATATGGGTCCAAAGAAGGTGTTCCCGAGTAAGATCAGTGACCATCTCTCCCAGGCCTGGGGCGACCGGGGCCTCGAGCACTCCTCCGACCGGGTCATTAGATTCGCAGCCCAACGGCCGATATGTCCGCCGCTTCTGGGCACTCCCTTATCGCTGGAGAAAGAACCGGAGCTCGAGCGGACTAGGCGCCCCCCGGGATGTCATCGAATGGTAGAACCGTAACCACCCGGGTAATACAATATCGCCGGCTGGGCGAATGGGCGCAGGCAAGGCTCGATCACCGCACGAATCCTGAACTGCGGATCGTACCATCGCATCGACGTCGTGAGAATGACTTCTGGGGCCGAAGTCTCGAATGAAGCGACGCTCCCTATCAGGTGCCCGACAAATAACGGCCTCCCCGATCCTCGAGGTCGGCGATAATCGGAAGGGTAAGAGGTCGCCCATCAGCCGACGTGGTTGGAGACCGCTGAGGTCTAGATGAGGATGACTCCACCCGGCCCGGGCACGGCCCGCTGGAGGGCCGGCCTCCTGGGGATCTCTCGCCGAGGCACGTGACGGGGCCCGGTCCCATCCGTTGCTCGATACCTTCCTAAACCCCGAGGCTCCTCGTGACCGCCCTGGATTGAACCGGTACCGGTCCGGAACCGGAGCCGGAACCGGTGCCCTCGCCTTCGCCTCTCTCTCCGGTAATCAATCAATTCAGCCTCGAGGTAGACCCACCCTGGTACGCACCATAACCCGTAGGTCCGAACGTACACTAGAGTAAGGCCCGCCGATGAAAATGAAACCATGGCAATCGAATATGGTAATCGCACTAAACCCAGGCTCGTGGGCAAGAGACCGTGGCACCAAGCAGGTGTGCAAATTGCGGGCTCAACCAAAGCCCAGCGGCAAGTACTATGGGGACGGCGGCACCGGGTGGCTACGGGCACCGGTGTGGCTCAGTGGCGGCACCAGCCGTGGAGTTCTAGGCTCTACTGCGGGCTCGCGCGAGGCGCAGGAGTGGGTGCGTGGCTCCTGCACTCCAAGTAGGGGCTCTAGGAAGGTCGGGAGGGGAGTGAGATGAGCTAATGAAAGCCAACCCTCCCTCATTTTATAGTTTCAAAAGGTACTTAAGGTCCATTTCGCCTATCAGAATAAATTTAGCCAAACCCGCTTCACCTGCAAATCGAATTTCCAGTGTTAAAATTATAATAATAATACTAAAAATAAAAATTATCATATTAAAGTATATCTACAATTTTAATATTAAGATAAAATAATATAATTACAAAATTCATAAAAATAGAAAGCTACTAAATTTGGTAACTTACTAAAAATAGTTAAAATTATAGGAATTTACCAAATTAAACTTAGCAAAATTATTGAACTGCAATTCGGTTTTTAAGAACACCAAACCAGTCCAATATCTCAAAATTACTCATGGAGGGTCGAAGAGGAGAATCTCCTCAACCCTTGCAGCTGTTTGTGCAGCAGCTTTGATGTTTGCTTTCCCATGGTCGAATTGATTCACACTGATCGACTTGAACGAACACTGCTCCGCAAAGGGGCTACGATGGCAATACCAAAACACCTGCACCTGGGTCAGGCTTTTACCCCAATTGACATTGCTTCCCTCGGCATTCTCACCTATCAACACACTTCACGTCACTTGATTTTCGCTTCCAGCTTGTGCTTGTTGTTCAAATGGAATATGTTCAACCCAAGGTCATGTCGCTAGAGTTGCATGACTCCATTCCTAAGAATTGATGATCAGATCGGGCAAAGTGGTCAAATGGTCTTCCCAGGATGATTGGTACATGATTGGGCTCATTTGCTATTGGCTCGGTGTCGAGCACTACAAAATCTACTGGGTAGTAGAATTTGTCTACTTTCACCAAGACATCTTCAACTATTCCCTTAGGAATCTTTACCGATCTATCGGCCAATGATAGTGTAATGTTGGTAGGTTTAAGTTCACCCAAACCTAACTGCTTATACACCGAGTATGGCAGTAGGTTCACACTGGCTCCTAGATCAAGGAGGGATTTGTCTATACAATTCCCACCAATATTGACTGAAATTGTGGGAGATCCAGATCCTATTGGATCAAGCTATTGATTATGGCACTTACTGCTCGGGGCTTAAAAATGCCTTTTTCTCAATGCCTAACCCCTTTTTGATTGTACAAAGATCTTTCAAAAACTTTGCATAGGCAGGGACTTGTTTGATGATGTCCAAAAGAGGTATGTTGACTTTCACCTGCCTTAGGACTTCTAAGATACCTGCTTGCTGAGATGCCTTCTTCTTTGGGCTTCTATGCCTCGTGGAAATGGGGGTGGTATGTCAGGTTTCATTGAGTCCCTCCTTCGTAAAAATGTGTGCCTGCCCATTTCTACTTCTTTCCCCGGTTTCCTCAACAAAGTTTTGGCATTGGTTGATCAACCCTTTTCCACTCCTCGTGGTGATTATACTTTACCTCACCCATTCCCCGAATTACCGATGACCCTACCTCATGAATTCCTTAGGGTTTGCACTGCTGGGAAGGGAACCTTCCTCTTCCCCGTACCTTCGTATTATCAAGGATCTCTGTGATCAATACGTAAGTCAGTTTATTTTCGATTAAGATTGCTCTCAATCCCATCTATTCTCTTGCTCGCTGTGCTCTACGCGATTAATCCTTGTGCCAATTGTGCATTGATCCCTTTTGCTCTTCCACAGTTACCTACCACCTTACTCAAATTCAATATGGCTTGTTCCACAGAGATGAGTGATGGAGGTGGTCATATCAGAGGTGGAACTAAATTGTAGGCGGCACCCGGGTACATAGGCGTGGGGGATTGGGTTTCCAGGAGAGGTTGGGTGATTCCTCTGAATTGGAATCAGAGGTATTTCCATGGAGTATCGGGTCAGGAGGCTTATTTCTACCTACTTCAAGATTTGCATATTCTCGACATCAAATCCTTCACCGGCGGGCCATAGGATACCGTTTTGAGTGGATTGTGATTGGAAATTGGTGCATGGATTGGCTTTAGGTGTGGATTTGCGCCACCGTCGTGACCATGAGCCTTTTCCTTCTAAATAATCCACCTTCCTGCTAAGGTTGAAATTCTAGCCTTTCATTTCTATATCCTCCTGACAAGCAGATACATCCCACCCCTGGGGTTGGATCAGAGGGCCTTATTCTTTCCATTTCTCTCTGCTTGGTTCATCCCAACCCTTAGAAGTTTCAGCCACATAGTTCAAAAATCCATGGTTTACCTGATGCTTACTCAAAAAATCTCCTCCACACATGGTCTCCAATAATCAAGCTTAGCGAGCAAAGACATACCACCATAGAAGTGGCTTACCAACATCCATGTATCAAACCCATGGTGTGGGCATGCAATTTATTTGCCTCCTAAATTTGTCCCAACACTGGTAATCCTCTCACCTCATCTCGAAATGCAAAGGTATAAATTTGTCCCTTCAAATTGTCGGGTCTCAGGCAATCGCTAATTCTTTAAGAATTCCGTCGCAGCCGCCAATTTCTACACCTCAGCCTGAGTTGCCAAATCTTGGCCTTGTCCTCAGTGGTTAATGGAAATGCTTTTAGTTTAAGCAAACTGATGTCCATCATACCTTCCTTAAATAATAGGCAAACTTCCTCAAAATCTTTATATGAGTGTATGGATTTTCATTCTCCATACCCATGATATGTATAGGGCACCGCAGGCCTCACTACTACTTCTTCAACAGGTATGATGCAAGATGGGGTAATCGACTCTGTGGAGGGTGCATGTCCTCATCGATCTATAGGCTGTCGGATTCATGGGTACCCGTCGACTGCTCCTCGTGTGGGATCCATTTCGTCTATCGCAGACCGATTTCATCATTTTGCCCAACTGTGTAATTGACTGTAGTCTACCGGGTGTTTCTTTCCTGGGGCAGTATATACACTGCTACACAACCGAGACACAAGAAATAGCATAACAAACCTTGCAAAGTGCTATCATACTTAAAATAAAATCGATCGTATGAAAACAAAAACAAAGAAGATAGCAAAGTGATGAACTCTGCAAGCATAAAGAATCGGATACAAAAAAGGATTAAAAGGTCACCTTCACTTGTAATGAGGATTGGCAAGCATATCTTCAACCTATCATACATAGTTTTCGCACCATCCTCAAGAATCCGCCATTTGATTCGCGGCCATTTAGGTGAGCTTTAATCAACAAAATTTGTTTCCTATGTTCCTCCTACTACCGTAGTCAAGCTACGCGAAGATAGTGGTCCGGCTCTAACACGGATGGGTTTTCATCCTATGAATGACTCAGACGTTGTTGAAAATGCAAGTAGGCTTTTTTAATTTGGATTTTCGAATTTTGTTTTAAACAATGAGTTTGCTTGGTTACTCGACAATCAGAATAATCAAATGAAGTGTGAAATGGTAACTTTGAAGGTTTGAAGCTACTAGCTTGATAACACGGGCAAACAAGTGTCCCTGTTATATCTCGCATTACGGGCAAAGCAACCTATACCGGTGCCATAACCTGATCTTTGTTTAACTTTAAACCAACCCTAAAAACCACTCTATTTCGAGTCAACACAGTACACGTATCCATTCCTTTTAGTTTAAAAACCCTAGCACTCAACCTCATTTCAAAGGTTCGTAAAGACCATCTAAAGAATAACAAAGGCATCTAACAATAAGTATACACTGCACTTCTAAAGATGGTAAGTATCGCCAAAGTAGTGATTATTAAATGATATTCAACCCTAGTTTGGAAGATATGGGAGCCATAAATACAAGACTGTGAATATTTAAAATGATGAGGGACAACTCAACCCTACAAAACCAGCCAAGAACCCTCCTCTTCAGCTATAAGGCTTAGGCTAAGCATCTCTCTTGAGTCATTATCCTCAAGAGGGGTGTTTGGCAGCCTAGAAAATGAAAGAAAGAGGAGAGAGAAGAGAGAAAAGCAAACCCTAAAACTGAAAGCTACGGGAGATATTTACATAAATGAAAAGTTGCCAAAAGATTGCTTAGGGTTAAAACACGGCTTATACAGCCACCCCATGTGTGAAACTACAAGAAAGCTCTAATATATTGGCTCACATATGGACAAGAGGTAATACACCAAAACTGGTCGCTGCACACTACACAATCGCATCAGGCAGGAATTTATGCAGTGGAAAATTACTAGGTAGCGAAAATTTCATAGCTTCCAGAGAAATTTCGCTAGCCTAGCCGTAAACGGTACAGAGATAGCGGTAATGGGAATTTTCAAGTATGCATTTCAAAGGAATTTCGCTAGTTACGAAATTCCTCGCTAGCCTAGCTTAAAATTTTGAGAGATAGCTAAAATGGAGAATTTCACAGTACGTTGATTTTCGCTATATACGAAATTTCGTTAGCCTAGCGAATAATTTCTCGCTAGGATTGGCGAAATTTTCGCTATGGTCGCTAAATTTTCGCAATCATAGCGAAATTTCCCGGAATTGCCGTTTTTCACTCCGCTTTCTCGGGCTTACCGCACCCTAATGCATCCTCATCACTACTGCTTTCTTCATCGAATTTTGATATGTTTGATGGCCGAAAATAGTTTCACCTTCCTAGTTCAAGACATCCTCGATATCGAATTCGAACTTAGTGGACGAGGTACACAAAACCCGCAAAATAACCACAAATAACCTCGAAATGGCATAAGTGATACTAAGTAGACCAACACTCAATCGCTCAATTGATACGATTAGTGCCAAAGCACTCAAAACTCCATCTCGGTCAGGCCTGTACCGCACTGACTGGGGCATTAATCACGGTCGTGATAAAGAGTGAAAGGATTTGCATCCATCTGAGTATATGCTAAAGATTATGTACAGATGCATCCATCAATTGTACAAGCTAGTTCTTCTCGTGGGAATTCATCCATCAATGGTACAAGGCAATTCTTTTCTCGTGGGAATTCATTCATCAATGGTACAAGGCAGTTATTTTCTCATTGGAATTCATTCATCAATGGTACAAAGCAGTTCTTTTCTCGTGGGAATTCCAGAGATCATGGATCACCAACAGAAGATGATTACTGGTGCATCATCCAAGGCTCTACCACATGTGCATCATCCAAGGCTCTCTTTACTGGTAATTCATATTCCTTTCCCTTTTTTATTCAAAGATCAAAATTTTTTTTTAATCTGTTTATCCTTTTTATTTTAATTTATGTTTATATCACTCATGGGCACAAACTTCGATTGTACACTTCCCAAGTTTTTTTCTCTCTCCAACCCTCTCTCCTTAGATTTCTCATATTTCTATGGTGTCATTATTTTTTGTGTCATTTTCCTATGACTTAAAGTTCATAAAGGTGACACATCATACAAAAATATTTAATTAGAATTTAGAAATGCTAGTTTTAGATTTATGACATCATATGAAATTAAAACAATTGTGTTGGAGTAGCTAGATGGTACTAATTTTAGATTATGGTGTCATTTTTTTTTTAAAGTGTCACAATATTGAAAAAAAGTATTTTTTATTTATTTTTTGGATTTATGGTGTCATTCTCTGAAAGTCACATCATATACAAAATTTTGGGTAAATTTTATAACTCAATGGTCATTTTATTATATATACTAATTAGTAACAATATCTAAATAACTTATAGTTTGCATATGACTAATATATAAAATTTGTCACAACGCGAACATCATCTTCTTTCATATTTTCTTGCATCCATAAACCCGCAAGAGTTTTTTTTTCTAAAGAATAATTACAATAAAATAATATAAAAAGATTTTTTGATATCTGCAATAGAAAATTTTAATATATAAAAAAATAAGTAATTAAATTTTTATCTAAAAAATAAAATAAGAATTTTTATGTATAATAGAATAATTTATATCTTGGTTTCTATATAAGTAATTATAAACAAGAATATTTTAATATATTTTGTTTATATAGTTTTGGAATAAAGTGATTTATTATATTTTTTATTTAGATGATAATCTTATTTCTTCTTTAATTGTTCAATTGTTTTAGGAATAAATTTTTTAGGTTGTAATATTTATATATTCTTGAAAAATTCTAAAAACTCTTCCCAAATAAATTATAGAGAAGAATATTATATTTTGATTCAATAATTTTGGAATTTATTATTTTAAACTAACAATCTTATATTTAATTTCTATATATAAGTAATTATAGAAGCATATTTTAAAATATTTTGTTTAGATAATTTTGGAATAAAAGTGATTTACTTTATTTTTCTTTAAATAATAATATTCTTTAAGTTTAATTAATTGATTTTTTAAAAAATATTTTTTTAGGTTGTAATATTTATAAATAAAAAAACTCTCCCAATAAATATTAGAAAACATTTTAATATATTTAGACTGGATAATTAGAATAAAGTGATTTATTATTATAATTTTAGATAATTATGTGTTAATTAAATCAGTTTAAAAGGCATATCAAGCTTGTAGAGGATACAAGGTATTAGAGCTTGGTCTAGTAGGAAGCCGCGGTTTAATATCTCCTCTTCGTAATTTGAATCCCTATTTACTATTTGAAAGTCCATGAAGGACTGCTTTTATTCCCTTGCAAATGTATTACTAATTAATCTACTTTGCTGTCACCTTGTGTTTATGGTGACTTATTATAACCTTCTGTTTATGGTGATTTATTATAAATGTCACCATATACTTTTTTTTCTTGTAGTAGAATGAGTGTGTTTGGGACGTCGAAGTTATTAGCTCATGCCATGTTTGGCTGCTGAGAAAGAGTGGAAGGAGGATTAAGTATTAAATAATTTTTCAATCTAATAAATGAGAAACTAGATTTAGGTATTTTGGGGATTGGAGTTATTTGCTATTATACAGTTAGGTTTCCAAGAAACTGTGGGGAAAGCATAGAAAATAATGAATTTTTTAATTCAATAAAGGAAAATGAAATGGGTATAATTTGGGGAATTGAGTTATTTGTCTCGCGCTCTTATGGGCCCAAAGAAGTAAGGGAAAAAATAGAAAACAAAGGAATTATAATTTTAATTAAAATTTTATTTACTAGGAAATGGAATGTATTTATTTGTTATTTTGGGGAATTGGAGTAATTTGCTTGTGGTTTTTGTGGTTACTGAGAAAGCATGAGAAAATAATAAGCTTTTTGATCCTGAAGAAGAGTTTTTGTTGTGACTTTTAATGCTCAATCTGTTTTAAATCTCGTGACATTGCCTTGTTTTTCTTATTCCTTGTCATTTCCACTTATTGTTTGTCAAACTATTACATACCTAAGCTTGTCAGGTAAGATGAACCTAATCATGGGATTAAGGTGACTCATTTATTTTTACTCACGTCGACAAAATCGCTTTTTCGCCTTAATAAGCAAGAAAATTTTAATACCATATTGTTGTTGTTTTAACATCTATAGTAAGTGCTGCTAACTCTCCTTTGGGAAAGGTTGGTGATTCTTGTTTTGGAATATGACTTTTTTCTGAATAGAAAAAGCCAAATATTCTGGCTTTTCCTATCCATAAGTTTTTTTTAGAAATTTCAAGATAAGTCCTAAAAGTTAAAAACAAATATTCCACGCCGAAGCCATTTAGCTTTCAGCAAAAAGCAAAAAAACAAACAGCACTTAAATGTTTGAAAAGTGAATTAGCACGCTTAAATTAAGGGCTTTACTTATATCGTGTAATAAATAAGTGAGATAAATATATGAACAATGATGTTTTCATTAATGATCCTCGCTTTGAGAGAACCCTACGATTTAAATGCGTCACCATCTCACCTTGAAAGCAAGTGAATAAAAATAATTCATCTCTCCTTAATTAAACCACTCATGGCACATGAATTAACATGTCTAAGAATGCTACAGAATTTTTCTTAATCTGTTGTAGTTTTTTGTTTCTTCCATGAAAAACACTTTTTCTTGTTTTTCTTATTAAAATTAAATTGTTAGATGTTTGGTTTAGATACAAAATTATGTCAATTTTACTTTATATATGTTTTTGCCTAAAAGGTTCCATCAATTTCTACTGAATTGAGCTGTTATTAGCATTTTAGTTTCAATTAGTTCTTAAATAAAAGCTTGTGGGAAATCAGATGGTTGCAATCCAAAGAACATGGGTCAAATATTTGATTGATCGCACACTTTTCTTGATAAAGTAACCATATGGATGCACCTAAAGAGCTTCCTAAGAAGACTGAGTTGATCTTGTAGGACACGTGAAAATCTTCCTAGATCACCATAATTAGAATACAAAACATAATAATAGAGAGAATCTAATAATAGCATACCTGATTTGGAATCCATGGTTGCTTGATGCGGAATCAGTGAAGATCTGCAAAATACGATCTCAAGATCTTCTCCTCATCCCCGCATTTATGACACCGGGCTAATGAGACTCGGCACCACGCAGTTAGAGAAAATCTTTCTCCGAATCTGTATGTGAGTAAAAATAACGCATCCTTGGGGGGGATATAGGAGGGACTCGAGCTTTATATTTATGTAGTCGACCACCTGCCCTCATCACTTCGGGGCTCGGGCCGCATCACCACACCCGGCCAGCCCCATATTAAACCACTAAGAAGAATCCATATCACTTTATTAGACTAAATTAATTAGTTCATTTTGACACCATAAAGCCCATTATTAAGAAAATCATACATTCTCCCACTGGGCGATATTAATTGAAACAAAACCGTGTGCGCACCTTCATCGGGTTCAGAGATTATTCTAATAGTCAATCCCATCCCATAAAGTCTCGAACACTAAATCACGGCGGTAATCGCATGTACTCACGCACTTTCCCACGGGTCACAAGTGCTTTCAACTTTACCGATATGGATTCACATGGTAGTGTGTTAAATGGACAATACCATAATGAGTGATACTTCATGTGTTATCCATTTTGTTACCCAAATTCTCTCTCCTTAAGTGTCACAAACCTAAGGCCACCGCACATCCATCATGGTTCCAACTCAGATATGTGTTACCTTTGATAGGTAACTTTACTTTACGTAATAAGATATTGTTAAGGCTAATGCCAAGAGAATGCCCTATAGCCTGCGGCTCAAGGTTTACACAATACCCTAGATTTTCAACAATTATATGTACTCAAACCCTGATAAATTCACATCACAACAATTATTGAATAAAAAGAGTTGATATTAAATTCAATTATTACAAAAATGTAATGAAATCGGATTCAACCTTCATAAGAGCAACATAAAACTAACATTCACTAATTTACGATCCCAGCGATACCAAGCCTACAAGAAGACATGTTCATCAAATACACAAGGGCGAAGGCCTTTAGTTAACGGATCTGCTTATCATATCATTCGCTGAAATGTGCTCCAAATTTAAATGTCACCGGCTCAACTTTTTCCTTTATAGTCGTACTCGACCTCCATGTGCTATGGCGACTGAGACCCTCTCATGTTGTTAATAAACAACACCGCAGAAGTTACTGGTTGGCAATACAAATCAGAGCAACACATATCCACAAATCAAATACGTTAACTCAAGAGGCTTCGAGCCAAATTGCCCGAGAGCATGCTGAAAAGCATGGTACAAACTCCGCTGCATGGTAAGAGGATACTGATTGCTTTCACTTTCCATGATATCGCACCTCCCGCTAATCTGAAGATGTAACCTCGTTGTTGACTTCTTTCATCCCGACAAACAAGAAAGTCCGAATCCGAATACCCAACTAGTCAGAGGTCCCGAACATGTTTGAAACAAAGATATAGTCTTTTTGTCCTCTTTAAGTACCTCATAATCTTTCAAAAGAACCCAATGATCATGTCCTCGGATTTGACTGAGACCGCTTAGAAGTCCTACAGAAGGTATTATGTCTCGCCTAAGGCATACTCTGAGCATACATAATACTCCCAAGTGCACTAGCATAAGGTACATTCTTTCATTTGGGCTTTCTCAATATCTCGAATGGGAGAGGCAGACACTCAACTTATCACCTTACGCATGTGGAGCAATTCCCGGGTTTACATTGTCGCATGTTGAATCTTTCTAAAATACGATCAACATATGCCTCCGAGAGATAAACCCAATAGTCTCGCGAGAACGATTCCCGTGAATCTCAATGCCCGGTGTGACAAAAGACGCCACCAAGGTCCTTCATATCAAAGTTCTTGACAACATCCGCTAGTCTCATGCAAGAAACTGCTGTCACCGCTGCGCGGTGATATCATCCACATAGAGTATTAGGAAAATGTAATTTCCTCCCACGACCTTGCAAAGATATACATTGGACTACTTAGTTCTCAAAACCATATGAAGCAACAACACTATGAAACTTTAAGTACCATTGTCTAGGAAGCTTGCTTGAGACCATAACAGATCTTTTCAAGCCTACATAAGTGTACCCGAATCATTTGCCACAAACCTTCGTTGCATCATATAGACTTCTTCATTAAGGCCCCCATTGAGAAAGACAAAGCTTTAACATCCATCCGTGTAACTCCATATCAAAATGAGCAGTCTAATGCCATGATCACTCCGAAAGAATCTTTAGAAGAGACCGAGAAAGCTGTTTCCATAGTCTACTCCTTCTCTCTCGAGTGAACCTCGCTACTACCGGCTTTAAATCCTCAATCTTTCCTTGTCCCTTAGTCTTATACACACCTATTTGCTCAATGGGTCTATGACCTTCGTAATTCAACAAGTTCTCAAACCCATTATGCCTCATACTGAATTTCATCTCTATCGATCCAAACGGCGTCTTCAACAGGCAAGAGCTTCATAAGTTATCGGATCAGCCACAGAACCGAGACAGTCTTGGTTTCCCATAGACTAAATAGTCCTGGTGGTATAGCTGATCGTCTCTCCCTAGTGGATCTCCTTACCGAGTAGTAATAGCCATCCTCGCACTCAGAGCCTTGATGAACTTCATTAGAGCCGTCTCAACAACACTGTGATCCCGAGTCTCAACAAAGTTCACATGGGTGTGTGGGAGTCTCTACAATTATCTCTGTATTAGGGAGGAGATAGAGATACATGTATTACCCAATTGCATTATCTCAATAGTCTCGTGAGCAAATATTACTTTCTTCGCCATCAAACTCCAAAACTTAGTCAGTTCTGTGATTCCACAATTCTTGCCTCCATCGGATTATGAACCGATATCCCTTCGAATGTTCCGGGTAAGATACAAAGTAACACCGAGTGGTTTTGGAGTCCAACTACTTAATGTTGGATTATACACCACTTCGCAGATATATCCCTGCAGTCCTTAAGATGGCTTAAGCTAGGCTTACGCCGGGCCCATCACTCAAAAGGAGCCAATGAAATGTGCCAGAGGTATACCATCTGTAATACAAATGCTTTCAAAGATTCACCCTACGTAAACTGTAAATTCTGTCTCCCATTCATACTTTACCATTTCCATAAGAGGCGCGATTGCGCTCTTTCTGGCTACACCATTTTGCTCGTGGACTCCTGCATAGTAACCGTGCCACTTGTCATCCCGTAACTCTCTAAGTATTTGGGCGAACGTCTTTAAGCCGTCCCAAGATCGCCATGCTCGCCATAATACTCTCCACCTTTCGGTCGACGAACAACCTTTATGACTTTTCCCAACCTGCTTTCGACTTCAAATTCAAAATTCAACTTGTCAAGAGACTCACCTTTTCTTTATCATCAAGTACAAATAACCATATCGAGAATAGTCATCAATAAATGTGATGAAATAAAAAATTTCTACACAAGGTCAGCGTATAAGGTCCACTTATATCGTGTGAATGACATCCAACAAGTCGAACTCGGACTCAGCTTTCTTCTTATCTTGGTCATTTTACCTCATTAAGAAATATGCATATCTCTAAGTCATTTTAAGAGCAAAGTGTGGATGTTAGTCTTTATCACCCTTCTTACTCTATCCCAGAGATATGGCCAAGCCGCGATGCCACAATGCATAAGACTTTTCCTAGGTAATGGTCTTTAGAAACAACCTTTTCAAATTGCATAAGCGACGATATGTCATCGAGATAAACTCAATCAGATAATCCTTGACATATAATACATCTAACCTTATTTGAATTAAGAAATATTGAAATAACATTGCTTTTGATTTCAAAAGAGTAATCATATAAATCCAAACACGATACGAAAACTAAATTCCGTCTAAAGGAAGGTACATAAAAGGTGTCTTTCAACATCAATTTAAAACAATGTAATCTAGAATCAAGATTACATTCCCACTAACATGACATCAGCCTTTCTACAGAGCTTCCACAAGAGTTTTCGATTCATCCTTATTGTTTCCTCCCGCTTTTATTATGAATCCTCGTATGGTAAACAATACATTAGGTTGCACCGCTTATCGAGCCACCAAGAACTCGGATGGTGCTTCGAGAAGTTGGATTCATAAACAAGTGCTAAAGAATCATTAATTAAGCCCACGCTTGACAACCAAGCTTTAAATTTTCACACTCCTCTCTTCAGATTCCTTTCTTCTTACAAAAGGATAAATGATCACCATCCTTTTTCAAGAAATGTTCCTCAATCTATTACTACGGGATCGACCTGGTAGCTTCTCGAGCACCTTTATGAGTACGACTTTGAACTTCTTATTTTCCTTCTTATGGGAACTAGCAAACATACAGCCGTATGCTCTTTCCTTCTAGTTTCTCTTTCTTCCGCCACCACCTCATATATCAAGTCATTAACTGACTCAAGTCTCATCTTGGGAATTGTAATTTGTCTTTATAATCCCAAAATCAGTGGAAGGGTGTTTAGGGCTTGATGCACAATGCAAGCATCAGAAATGGTAACATTAAGAGCAGAGAAGCCGTCTTTAGGTCACACCATCCTTAGGACATAATCTCTAACTTGACGGTGTAATCATACTTCATGTTGAAGAGGCTTTTGGAGAAGTGTTCCCAGCCTCGGCATTGGATGAAGTCACGGTTTCTGTAGCCTCTAAGGCTTCCATCATTTCATGCGATCTGATTCGGTGGTAAACCACTTTTAAGTGTTCTTGAATGGATTTCTTCATTGTCGATAAGCAAATTCGATTGCTCTTTCCCAGCGGTGATTAATGCCCAAAAAGTGCAATTTTGAACCACATATTGGATAGGTTTGAGTGCTTTGCGCATTAATCATGTCATTATACCAATTGAAGTGTTCTAGTCTTCTTAGTAACACTTATGCCATTTAGGGTATTTTGGTTGTTTTGTAGGCTTTTGCACACTCTTTGAGGTTCAATCTCGAATCAAATGATGAATCATGAAGTTGGAATTCAAGTCTCGACCATCAACCGACCCAAGATTCAATGAAAACCAAAAGCAAAATGAAAGAAAATTCAATGTGATTGAAGGCAGGGAGAGCAATACGTGAAAGTCAGCCAATCACGGGGATTTTCGCTAGAGTTGCGAAAATTTTCGCTAGGATGAAAATTTAAACCTTAGCAATTTATAATATAGCGAACATAAAATTTAAATGAACCACTCAAATTTCGCTATGTTCCTTAGCGAAAATAATTGATTTAAGCTTCTCTAATAATTATTAACTTAGAATTTCGCTAACTCTTGATTGCCCGCTATAGCGAAATTTCTTGTTTCGCTAGACACAGTGATTTAGCTAATTAGCGAAATTCCTCGACCCTAAGCGGTGATGCCTAGGTATGTTTGTAATTAATGCCAAACCGCCTCCAAACTTGGTGTATTACTCTGTGTATCCTTTAGCAGCCCAATTCCTAGGTTTTATTTTCATAATACCTTGAGGAGGCACATATAAACCCCTCTTGTTTTTGCAACCTAGAACATTTTTTGGAGAGCAACAATGCGTGGAGAAGATATTTTTGTAAGTTTTATTTTTTGTAAATAAAGTCTTTTATTTTAGGTTTGTTTTTTATTTCTTTTCTCTCTCTTCTCTCTCCTCTTTCTCTTCCTTTCCCGGTACTTGAAACCGCTCTTGAGGATGTGGCTTCGAAGATGTAGGTAAGCCTCCTTTCTTTTGAAGAGAGGAAGGAAGCTAACAATTGGTGGGGCATAGCCATACTGTCCTCTTGTACTAAAAGCTACATGTAGTGTATTTATATATTTTTCTTCTCAAAAAATATGGTTAAGTAACATTGAATGTCATTTGATCGGCGATACTCTCGCCATGCTTTAGGATTCGATTACTTTTGGTGGTAGGCGCGGTGCTAGGCTGGTCTTTGACCTCTAGAATGATGTTTAAATGTTAGGGTTTCAAAGTGAGGGTTGGTCTTGCTTAATGTTATTGATTTGGCCAATACTTTCCATGCTTTAGGACTGTGATTCTTTAGATGGTCTTCTGAGCCTGCGAGAGATGATATTAAATGTTAGGGTTTTCGCCAAGGCGCATCTTGCATGCTACCTGTATTGACTCAAATAGGAGTTGTTTCATGGGTGAGGTTTGCTAGTTAAATAGATCGGTTATGCCATGGACGTTATAGGTTGCATGTCTCTTGAGGATAAAACCGAGGACACTTGTTTGCCCACTAGCTTTAGGATTAGTGACTAAATCTTGAAGTTAACTTTTTCACCTTTTAACTTTCGGTTTTTGCAATTTTCGGTTTTCAAACCATTCCCTTGTTTTGAAACACAAATCCAAAAATTCAAATAGAGCCTTACCTTCATGCACTAATGCAAACCATTTTAGGATGAGAACCCATCCCGTGTTCGATTACTGAACCCTTTATACAACGTAGCTTGACTACGACGATAGTAGGAACAGGTGTATATAAATTTTGTTGATTTTAGCTCGACCCTCTTTGTGTACGAATCGGCGGCGCCGTCTGTTTTCTCGGTTCGATCTTGTGGCCGTGATATCTGCCGGCTTGTCTTTTGAAAGAGCGTGTGAACATCTGCCAACTCCATTCCAAATAGAAAATCCCTCTTTCCATTTCTTAAAGTTCAATCGATAAGGACCTCTGTCGGAAATGGAATTCTGCCGTTTGAAAAAGTGGTGGAAAACAAAACAAACATACAATGTCCGACATCATGTGAATACTTACACAATTACATACATCATCACATAATCACCTTTAGGCGAGAGAAAATATGACATCGGTTGTACACTCCACATGGCAGCGGCCATGAGAACATATTCTAATCTTTCGTGAAATCACCACCTTTGGGTGTATGAACCACTAAGATCAGTCAATTTCTCAAGCTCATGCTATACATGTATCCCTCCACGAACTAACACAAGATCACCTCCTTTGGGAGTATGATCATGCAATAAAACAGGAGACATCCCACCACAATATGAGATTGATATTTCTCAAATCCAGTCAAGTGTGCCACTTTGTAGTCCATGACCAATTGGGTCCATAGAAAATCTCCTGCAGGGATAAACCATATGCATCACATTCCTTATCTATATATGTAATCTGGGACATAAAACCGGGGGCTTATGTCTTTTATTTTATATCATATGTTATCTTGTTATTCATTAACGAACAATGAATTTTGACTACACGATCCTTATGTAATGATATACATGTGCTTCACACTATCTACACAAGAGCAAGTACAAAAAAACACGCAAAATGCAAAAATCTGGCGTGCAGGAGTTCTTTACGTATTTTCGAATCTGTAACAACTTCAAACATGTAAAATAAATATACCACGATGACATGCGTCTGGCGCGTCGGTGCAGATCGTCAAGCGGACGTCGGACTCGCTTGCGCCTGGTAGTCGGAAGCGTAGTCACGAGCGGAGTCCGGGAATCGAGATTGAGATTGGGGATCGGTCGGATGGCGTCAGCATGACGTCATCATGCGAATCGATCATCGTCATCAGTTGGGTCAAAATCGGGTGGGCGGATCAATGGTCGGTTCAAAATCGGGTCGGTTGGTAGAGGTCGGACTGGGCCGGGTCGAATGGCGTCGGCATGGCGTGACGCGAAGACCAACGGCGAACGCCGAAGCGGGTCGATGTGGTGGAATTAAAGATGACGTCAGCAAACCAGTAGGGTTCCGATCTGGCGCGTGTCTTTCCGCGGCGCCCGTGTCGTCTTAATGCGCGTGGGCGATGGCGGCAGCGTGAGCGCGTCGGCCTCCCTCGTGGCGTGCCACCGCGATCTTCTCGTCTTGACGAGTAGATTCCAAATATGCTATAAAATTCAAGTTCTGATTTGAAGAAAATTTCAGCGGGCGAGAAACGATTTGAATAAAACCACAAAATAAAATATTCCAATTCATATGTTTGGTTAATCCATGGTTAGCTCGATACTGGCCCATGAACCGTGAAAATCTTCCTAGATGCCACCAAATTAGAATACAAAACATAATAATAGAGAGAATCTAATAGCATGCGATTTGGAATCCATGGTTGTGATCTTGAGTCGGTGAAGATGCAAAATACGATCTCAGATCTACTCCCTTATCTGATTTATGACAACAACTAATGAGGCGCACTCACGAGTTAGAGAAAATCTTTCTCTCTGAATCTGTATGTGAGTAAAAAATAACGTATCCTTAGGGTTAGGGAGGGACTTGAGCTTTATATTTATAGAGTTCTGACCACGGGCCCTCTCATTCTGTAGTAGAGACCGTACTCTGACCCACACACCTTGACCCCATATTAAACTAATTAAGAATCCACATATCTCACTTTATTAGACCAAAATTAAATCAGTTCATTTCAATTAATAAAGCCCACATTAAGAAAATCTTACAGATCTTTGCTTATTCTCTTGGTAAGTAAGGTGCTGATTTCTATGATAAAGTAAGAATGATAATACCTATATGAAAGATTTTGAGTATGTGATAGTACGAGGTCTTGTTATGTGAAACAATGAAGATTAAGTGGAAATATTTGTCTTGACTTTACGTAATTATCGGATGTATTTATACCTAATTAGCTCAGCTGAAATTTCTAAAACTGTATAGTCAAAATAGAGGTGGGACTCTTCTTTTGTTAATGTATGAGAGGTGGATGAGGTTTTCAATTATTTATTTAGTTTCCAATATTTGCAATTTTTTAGAAAAAAAAAGGAAGTGGATCGACTCAAAAGACAAGGTTCAGAAAGCTAAAAACTGTTTGAATTATGATCTATGAAAACTGTAAAATTTTAAATTTTGGTGGATTGGAGCTTCCTATTGGCATTGGTGGCAGCTTCTTAGCTATGCCCCTCTTGATACGACTCTACAAACGGGATTATATTCATTATTTAGTAATGACCTTATAAAGTAGTTTAGTGCGATGTCTTTTCAAAAGAAATTTGTTTATCTTTTGTCCATTTCAAATGCGAGATTATTTTGATATTAAAAATCACGATCTCTATAATTTAATCCTAACAGCTTTTTTTGTGGATCAGAGTCCTATTAAATCTTTAAAAGATGTCAACTACCTTTGTAACTAATCTTTAGTTACCATCACTTTAATTTTATCACCCTTATAAAGCGGATCTGCAAATTTTTTTGACCGCAATCTTGTAAATGTTGATCCTGGTGATATTGATAGAATTACTACTAAGCGGACTACGAGACCACTTCGCCAAATCATAACCCTTTAATCATATCATTTAGGATTTTATATTATCTTTACGGCCACTATTTTGTGGTTTCGGTTCCTAGTTGGTATTTCTGTTGCCCAGTAATTGAAGTGCAGTGCTGTCTCACTAACCAGTTGAAACTATAACCGGTTTTCTTTGCAGA
Source organism: Tetrastigma voinierianum (assembly GCA_016808115.1). Taxonomy (NCBI): domain Eukaryota; kingdom Viridiplantae; phylum Streptophyta; class Magnoliopsida; order Vitales; family Vitaceae; genus Tetrastigma; species Tetrastigma voinierianum. The sequence continues at coordinate 46,711 of JAEQBH010002147.1, read as the reverse complement.
AGAATATATATGGTTGTTGTGTTGGAATTTCAAAACTATAGCATCACCTAGCTCAAAACTTGTATATGGATTGAGGACCATAATGATCATTAGAGAGTGTATGAGAATGAATTTTGAGTAAGGCAGGGGATGCATTTTGGTGATGAAAGAGGATGTGTCTCATCTTAGAGTTCTTTCAATAATTACGGGATTTTGAAAATAACTTTGGACTTCTACTTACATTTTCTAGTTGTTAGAATAATTTATAGAATATATATATATATATATATATATATATATATATATATATATATATATATATATATATATATATATATATTGGCAAGTCAAAAACTTCCAAACTACCGAGTTAATAATGTCTTGGTTGTATTCTTCTCTATCACTAGGTCCTTTACACATGATTTGGGTTTTACTTTTCTTTTTCTTTTCTTTATTTATTTTGGATTTTGCGGGGCCTTCAACATTATGCAAAGTGTGGTGGTAGCGGTACTAATCTTGATATGTTCTCTTTTGCGGATAGATCCTGTATTTACCGTATTTATGTGTGTTATAATGATTCTTGTTTACTATCTTTTTTAATGCCGACCTCTTATCATACAACTTAAAGCCTAGAGAAGTTTGCTTAGAGCCTTTGTATGCCACAGGTGTGTTCCGCCTTTCTTTGCTTGCATTCCATTCTTAGAGTAGCTACTTCATTTAAGACAGTCTGTGGTTTGATCAATCGAAACAATGCGTACATATCTTTAACTAATAATCCATCGAATTAGCTGGATCTTATGTTATTATATCGAGAAAGCAGTTTAAACTAATATCATTTGTACCCTTGGCGGTCAAGAATTTGCAAAAGTTTCAATCACTCTTACATGCGATTTGTAACCTGCTACATAACTTGGCAATTACTATCTAAGTGTACATCTAAAGCAAAAATTTGTAATATGAACTTGCATTTAACAAGTTTGAGATTTTAATTTCCTTCATCCTTTTATAGAAACCATCTTGTCCAACAGTTAAATTGTTGGAGAGATATTCATTGAATCTCAACTGAATGAAAAAACAAATACTGTTGATTCGAGGCGGATGATAAATTGGTGAGTAATCTTGAGGGTCAATCAAAATTAAGAATCGAACAACAAGAAGGAAGATGAGCTAACCCGGGGAAACGGAGGAATTGAGCAAGGAGAAGAAACATCCATGACTGAGCGAGCAATGTCTGCATTTGGAGGAGCATACCAAAGTTAAGGCTTCTTTGGAAAGGCGATTCATTTCAATGCTTACATTTTCCTTCACCACGGCCATAATAGTGGACTTTTAAATAGTGTGATTAGTCATAAGTTTGGTAAGGCTCTTGGATGTTTTTCTTTCAATCCAGTAGGTAGTGGCAGTGGAAAAGATTCTGATTTTTTATTTCACTCAATAAATATCGTGGGATACAATTTTGCTTATCTACATTATGTTTTTGTTTGGTTATATATATATATATATATATATATATATATATATATATATGAATGAGTTGAATTATCACAAATTATTCTAATATAGTGGCTTTCTTGAAAAAAGATCGACAATTTTCATGATTTACTTATAATAAATATCAAAATGCTTTGTTATTCTTGCCTAATGATCACTGTGCACACATATGATAAACATACATTGTGCTCCTTAATATTTGATCAATATGATAACTGTTATGTATCTATTAAGAAATAACACATTATTAGAATTTTTAAATGTTTTGATTCTTGATTATTTTGGTCTCTTTTGCATTATAATTTGGGTGAGGTATGCATAGATAAACGATCTGAAAAACATGTAAATTAATTCATGTTGATCTCTATGCTCTAAAGGATGCCTCTATAAAGAGTGATGGGAAGAATATGGTCCCAAATGTCTACAAGGTTCTAGATGAGTTTTGACTACTTCTTGAGACCTTGTACTAGTTCAACAGTAAGTAAATTTTGTTGTTTATAAATCTGAAATTGAACATGCAGCGATAAACAATATGATGTTGGTGCGATCTATGAAAATTGCAATATTTAAATTTGTGGATTGAGCCACTAGAAAAGCATTGATGGATGTAATTCCTATTGGCGACAGTATGACTCTTAGATATACCCCTTTTTGTATCTTTGCTCTTACAAACGAGGATTAGATTCATTATTTAGTCTGCAGCCTTATAAAGTAGTTTGATACCTAGAGTTCTTTGAATAATTACTGGATTTTGAAAATAGCTTTGGTTTTCTTGCATTGTTCTAGATTGTTGAATAATTTATAGAATGTATAGATTATTTTTGGTATATCAAAAGCACAAGAACAGAGTTAATAATGTCTTATTTGTGTTATTCTCTATCTCTGTGGGTCTTACATAGTTTGTTTTCCTTTTTCTTCTTTTTGGTGCTGTAGCTAGCAGCATATGGTGGTAGCCGGTACTATGTCAAGCGCAAGTAATTATGTGTGTTCTAATCATGCTTGTTTACCCTCTTTTATAATCTTGAGACTTCTAATATGTCTTGAGCTCGGCCTCATATGCAAGGGCATCTTGTTTGCATTACAATTTAAACATCTTTCTTATCAAAGTATTTGGTTGACATGGAGGAGTGAAAAAGGGCGTCTTAATTGAAAGTGTGCTAGCTACTTCCATTTGAGTCTAGTGCAATTGATTTTGATGATCAAGGAAAAATGGTCTGCACAGGTGTTAACTACTAATAATTCATCAGGTAACTTGATCTTCTATTATTTTATTGAGGAAAATGGTTAATCTAATATAATTTGTATGAAGCTAGTGCAGGACTCTGAAATTTCGGTTTGTTTCCTTGTGCAATTTTGTAACCACGGTACACACAACAGCTACTACTATCTAAAATACATCTAAAGCAAAATTTGGTTCCTTGAACATGTGTTCTTTGATTAGAGATTTTTGTTCCTTCTTCGTCATACCTAGCCATCTTGTCCATCGCAGGATAACGTTGCAGAGTGTCCATGGAGTTTGAATTATTCCATGATGATCAGAAACATCGATGTTGAAGGAACAATGTCCGTTGGAGGAAAAGGCCAAATATTTTATATTTCTTTTGTTGCACTTATAATAAATGTAAAATGCTTTAGTAATTTTGTTATTCTTGTCTAATGATTATTGACATGATAACTATTATGCCTCTAATAATAATTAAATCTCAAGATGATTATTTTTAGCAATATAAAAATAAAAGTTTAAGTTTTTTATTTTTAATGATATTAGTCTCTAACACTTTAAAGAAAATATAGTGGTTGTGATTTTCCAACAAATTACATTTGTTGAGTATTACTGTAATTATTTGTGTTAGTATTTGCAGCGAGATACTTCGTCATTAGTGTTTAACAACGGATATTCTGTTGTTTATAACATGGCGCCACCACTCGCCAAAATGTACCAACAGAGTTTAATATGTTTGTAAATTTCTTTGGTAATCTCGGTAATTAGTTCTTTGGAGTTGGCGGAAAACTAAGCGCAGGATTTTGTTATATCTTATCTATTAGAAAAATATCGGATCATTAATTGTGAGAAACTTCAAATTGAAGTGATATTAGTTGTGTTACCGACTTTGTCCATTGGTAAATCGATTGAGCCGTCTTATTCCCTGTAGTGAAGAACGACACGAGGAGGTTAGAGGTCGAAGTGGTGAGTTTTGGTTGTTGGGGTTGGAGTTTTGACCTGTTGATCATGATTGAATATCTAGGGAGATTTAGGATTTTGGGATATTGGAGGGTTTTTTTGTGGAAATTTGGATCTTATTCGATTTTGTGAGTTTGATCAGGAGTAGACTGCAGAAGCTTGACTACGAGGAGATTGAAGGAGAATATCTCAAGGCAGGTGTGGAGGGGTTCACCGGAGGTGAAGCAGCTTGAGAGAAAATTGGTTTTACCTAAACATGGAGAAAATTTCTTAATGAAATTTAAAAAAGATTGTCCAAGGAGAAAGAATTGATAGGGATGTGTAGTTAGGCCTGGCCTATATCAGCGGGGACATGATTCCCACAACCCAAGGTATCCACATGGTCTGGAATCATCTTCCCACGACCAAATGTACATATCCCCAAAAAGCCTTTTCAACCACGATTGGCGATCACGGTCATGCAACATGATTTTTATAATGCGAGTATATACAAAATCGTTGGTCACGTTTTCCTGACCCTTACAAAAGGTTTGTGACTATCTCCTAGTTTTCTTGGCAGTGAGGATTTCGCATAGGTGATCTGTAAAAATGTAGTGGGTGTCTTCACCTCTAAAACTCAACAATACTTCAAAGGTATATTTATGGATTGAGGTAGAAGAAGAGGATTTTTGGTTAGAGGAAGCCAATGTTGGACAGTTTCTATAAGAAAGCTTAAAGAAGAGAGTTGAGGAATGAGGATTAACTTGTGCGTCCCAATATACCTTTAGCATGTGACTTGTCAATTCTCATATAGATATTTGGTATTAAATTAAACTGGTTTAATTTCTCACTGAAAGATTCATATAAAAAATATAGTTGTTTTGTTAGGCAAGCAGTTATCAAAACTAAAACTAATATTTATTATTTATTTACACTATAAAATTTTATTTAAAAATACAATGTTTATTCTCTTATGATATGTAACAAGTAATTTATTCACCGTGAACAAAAGTAATGATGGGGGGGAGGGGTGGGTGGGTCTTAAAGGACTCACCCGCCTGAGTCAAAACGATTGGGTCTCCCGGCATTTCACTGGCATTTACTATAAAGAGTTTTCAATCATTTTCCTTTTGCTTACAATGAGTAAGGAGCGGTAAGAACATGGTTGTCTTTTAAAAGACTACAGGGAAGGACCCATCCACCACAGAAAAATCCAAATCTCCTTTGTTGGAGTAGCTCTAAAGGTACACCAGATCTGGAAGTAGTATAAGGATATCATATAAGTAGGTACATATTATTCACTAACTTTCTAGGCTGCAAGCAAACCCGGCTGCCTCAGGTACTACTTGGACCTGGAATCCAATGCAGGGATGGTGGTGGTGAAGGCCGAGAACTATCAGTTTTCTTTCTTTTCTTCTTTTTTTTTTTTTTTTTTTTGGAGAAAACCTAAAGAGTTTGAATTCATTAATAACTAATAACTTTTAAAAAATAGTTTAGGAAGAATTATAATTTAAGAGCTTGAATTTTAACTACTTTTCATTTAAATCGAGAATAATTTTTTAAACTTTAATTTTAATTATAGTTGGCAGCCCATCTCGAATATCTAAAATATAGTCGAACCTCACATAGATGACATAGCGTCCATCATGACGGAACTTAGAAAGTTAAATTAAAATTTTATTTTGAAAATTTCTAATTTCGTACAATTTTTACAATTTTTACATTTTAAATCCTGAACAACAAAAATTTTTAAGTGTATAAATTTTATTTAATTGGTTCTAGCTTTAAATGTCCATATATAAAAGGTGTGACTTTTAAAGAATACGGAGGAAGGACCCCATCTACCATAGATATTTCAAATCTGCTTTGTTTCCTTGCAGTGCATATGAAACAACTTGTCATTTGAAACGGATATTGGAGAAAAGACAATGGGTAGAAAACAAGACCACAATAAGAAAAAATTCTTGATTAACATAGAGTGATCCTCCCTTTCTTAAACTTTTCATTTGTGCAATTTTTTTAGATGAAAAATTATTTGACTTATATCACATATAGTTTTTTTAAACTTTTATCTTCTGATAAAAAGTTGTTTTACTCTCATACATTTCAAAATAAAATAATGATTGTTATAATATTTAAATCTATTTTTTTTTCTTTTTAAGAAATAATTCTTGCATCTAATTTCTTATATAAATATTAAATACCATCAGTTTAAAATTTTGGTAACTCTTTTGTTTTGAAACAAGTGTCTACTATAATTTTACATAGGATTTGATGGATAATAGAGTGGCTGATGTTGTTATCAGGAAAAGCATCATTATTCTAAATTATTATTAAAATAAAGCAGATATAAAAATTAAATAATCTGATTAAAGGTAATAGCAAATATGTACAAAAAAGTCCAAAAATCAAAGCGATAGGGTTGAAAAATAAAGGCTCATGATGCCTGGCCGAGAAGGGGTCGACTTCGCGAAAGCGTTGAGGCGGGTCATTTGAACCCCGAGGAGAGACATGTCCCATTGGAGCATTTAGGCCTTCTGGCGCCCAATACCCAAGCTTTTGGCGTCGACCAGAATAAGAGGCCCAGCCGAGTTGGCCCAAAGAAGACCAATTATGGAAGTCTCTAGTCTGAAGAAAAATAGAATGATACAATAATATGTTCATGGGTCAGAGCCAAATCTCACCATAAGGAAGAAAGACAATGAGATCGATAATAGATCGGATCTTTTGATAAGGAAGGAAGATAAATATAAATAAATTTGTTCTTTCTATATCCATTACGAGATACGATATCGGTAATAACAAAAATACCCCATCCAATGGGAACAAATTCCTCATCCAATGGTTGAACATCTGTATAAATCTGGTGTGGTCGGTGAAAGTGCATGGCTCTTAGGCCTTGTGCTCATGCGCCAATACTAAGCGGTCTAGCGGTCTCTCTTTCCCGAGGAAAGGCTGACTTAGGCATCGGAGCGACGAAGTATGCCGACTCCCTTCTTCCTTGTTTTACAGGATCCCAGGCGATCGAGCACGTAGACCAGCCTGTAGCAATCTATTTCAACCCAGAAGCAGTGCAGGCACGCGATCGACTGCGCGGCCAGTCGAGGTCGGCCCGAAAACGACCTACGCTCCAGCGATTCCGGTTGAAAAGGCATCGTGGTTGCTTTATACGTAGGAGCAGCGGTTCCTCTACAAATATCTTGATTTCACCGATTCGCGATGGTATCGACTGAACCTGGCAGGGAATGCGCTAATCCTCGAGGATCGAGGCCGCCGACGGCGCGAACGGCCGACTATCGGCGTGGTAGAAACCATCTGGTAACATGGGCGGTAAAACCTTTCAGGTCTCGCGATCAGCGTTTGGCGAAGAGTTAGAACAACACGAGGCGGTCGGCGACCGGCGGGAGGCACGGTAGGCTTCAGGAAGCTCATGGCATTCCCAGCGAGCGATACAATATCGGTACTCCCCCGAGGCTGAAAGCGACGAATCAGCCAAGCGGGGCACGGACCTCTAGCCCACAGGAGGCAGCAGTAACCCTTGGAGGCACGTGGGAGCGGAGGTATCATCCTCGATGGGAGTAGGGAGAGCAATCCTGAGCAGAGGGTTCGGAACCTCAGCTGAAACTCGACGTGTGAAGGAATTGGTGAAGGACGTGCTCTGACACTATGGACACCTTAGTGTTCATGCCAAGTCACCCATACAGTAGGGTACTCCTTTACCAGATGAAGTTTAGAATGCCACGGTGGAAACTTATTCGTGGTACTAGGATCCGTCGATCGTCTCAACACCAATCAAATGGGTACGCATAGGTATCAAGATCTGGTCGTCTGACTTTCGCTATCACCACTAAAGGCTGACCTTGGCGTGGTTCAATAGACTTCCACAGTCGTAATCCTCATTCAGGAGTTGTATCCATTGCGTCGTCTCTCACTTCATTAGGACCGGGACGTCTGAAAGTAGGATTATCATCTGTGGTAGTCGAAGCCGGGGGCTGTGAGAAAGCAGGAATCTTATGTCCAACGATTCAATGTAAGTCTAAAGGTAGATATACTGGCAGAAGTCGCGATCCGCTGCGTTCATGGCTGGCAGTTTGGTTAGAAAGACATGTTTCCATCTCCAGAAATCCCCAAACAAATGTGCTATGTGAGAAATATATTAACGGTGAAGAGGCTCATATCGAAAGGCTCCTCCACCCGCCGGCGGGGCGGACAAGCAGACGGGACGGGCCCCAAGAGACAAAACGACCAGGAAGGATCTCCAAAGAAAAATGGAGAACGATCTCCAAGGAAGCGTGAAACCTCGGGAGTTAGTGGGTCCCGCCGCTTAATCCAGAAAAACGATGACATTACTATATGGCATTTCACCATAGACCTCGATGTCTGAGTGCAGTAGCCAAACGAAGCGGTTCTGGTGGCCAACCCAAATAAAGTCAGACCCTACAACAGAGACAACTCTAAAATGCAGGATTTCTGGGGACTATGGACATGCAGACAATACCTCTATTTCGAGAAATAGAGTGCGCGTCTGTGGATACCTCAGAGCGCTTTATATCCCCAATCGGGTCGAAATCAAGCTGAGAACCGAGGTTCCGCCCAGCAGCACCACCTCAGCGGAGCGGCAATGGCACAACAATCTAGGTGAAATCCAGGTAATCTCAGGAGGATTAGCAGGAGGAGAGTCGATTCCTTCGAAAGGCCCGTGCGTGACGGTGGTGAAGCAGAGATAGAAATTCAGCGGTGTCTGGCCTGCGCGGCTCGACACATCCATCACGTTCTCTGACTCAGATCTAGAGGGAAGCCAACACTCTGTGACCCAGTGGTCGGCGCCGGTTAATAACCAAAGCAGTTCTTCGGTGCTGTCAGCGTGGGAGTTTGCCAAATATCGTCATGGCGTCGACCTTTGATAAAATGGGCATCGGAGAGGAAAACTAGAACTTCGTTAATACACCTCTCTGGGGTTCTCAGGAAAGTATCTGACAATCTAATTGGTACTCACGTTAGGGAACCCCGTGCCATGGCAGCTACGGCAAGATTCCTCGTTGTAGACGCCCAGATGCAGCATAACATGTTCTTTGGGCAAGCCTTATAGTAATCTGACAAAAGCCATCCTTCGCATATCACATGATGATCAAATTTCCCTACCGTACTTGGGGTAGGAATGGTTCGAGGGCGCGGAAATGGCTGAGAATGCTACTTAGCATCCACATGAAACAAAAGCGGTCGACAACATATCGTGGGCGAGCTCGACATGTGAAATTGCTACTCGACCTAAGCCCTCGGAAAACTGGGCGGTATTGTTGGATAGCGACCACAGACATCTCGCCTATATCGGCTCTAAACTAAGCGGAAGACCTCAAGCCACCTTCTCATTTTTTTAAGAATAAAGTAAGACGTCTTGCATGGAAGCCGGCGGATATAGGAGCGAATTCATCCTGCGGTAATCACCGTAGGTTGAACATGAGCTCGTCCTTTAAGCCCGATCAAACAAAACGGCGCGAGAGAAAGACAAAAGCCATCAGCGAAGAAGTCGAAACTCCTACGGGCAGGAGCGATCGGGGAAAGTAAAGAGTACCTGAATGGCTAGCCAATGTCGTACTAGTCGAAAGAGCCAAATGGCGGAATGGGCTGCATCGACTTCCTTTGACATCAACAGGCGTGCGAAGGACGGTTTCCTATCTTTGCGAATGACCTCGTATTAGATGCCCATGAACCATGAACTCCCTCAGTTTTATGGATGCCTTCTCATTTAACCCAGATCAGATATGGATTGGAGTGATAGAAAAGCGTTGTTGCCGTCACGGCGCGGGAACTGTGCTATGCGTGTGATACCGTTTGGGCTTAAAGCGGGAGCTACATATCGGTTGGTGGATGTTTAGGAGACGATTAGGCACAACTATGGAAATTATTACATAGATGACATACTGGTAAAATCACTCAGTGGGCTCACATGTATCTTGTCGAGCGTTCTGGATCTTGACTCGACATGAAGGCAATCAATTGTCATTGCCGGATGTCGGTAAGGAAGTCACAGGTTCATAGTCAACCACCGAGGTGAAGCAAGTCAGAGACAAGATAGAGGCTGTACTGGTGTGTATTATATATCAAATCTCAATTCATTATTGGAAGGTTAACCTTAAAGCGGAGTTCGTATCGAGCGAGTGATAAATGTCATTTTCTTCGAGTCTGGAGAGAGGGCTTTTCATTGGATGCCAAGTGGGAAGCATTTACCGATATGAAAACATATTTAAGCTCCCCACCATTCTAGTAAGTCCTGTGGAAGGGGAGCTCCTCCTTTATACACAGTACATTATCGGACTTCGACAATATTTGTCTCTTAGTGAATGAGTCTGTTGGGTTTACTATTAAATTTGAGCTCTGAGAGACGGAGGAAAGATACTAAGGATGGAGAATTAATTTTGGCCTTGTAACCGCAGCCGGAAACTCCGCCCCTGCTGAGCTCCACCATAGAAGTCCCGGCCGGAATACTCGATAAACGAAGTGTTGCACATAAACGAGAGTCTTGAAAGGTTGATAGAAATTGGGCCCATGGTAGTGGGTTCAACATCGCTATAAAGCAAAGCGGCGATAAGGGGCGGGTCTTGGCGACTTCATCTTAAATTCATACAGCGAAAAGACACCTTTCGAAACGCTCGAAAACGCGAGCGACCCCCGTATGGAAACTCTCTGTAGATGGAGTCTCGAAACGCCTGACGGACGAGTCTAATCTTGACCTCTCACGGAAGAATAGACATAAATGCGCACTCGGATTGGATTCCAAGCCTCGAACAACGAGGTCGAGTATGAGGCCGTCATAGCAGGTCTCAACCTCGCACATTCATTGGAAGTTGACCAGCTAGAAGTCTGCAGTGACTCCCAGCTGGTAGTAAGACAAATAAAAGACACCTACGAAATTTAAAGTGGAAGAGGATGATCCTGTCCCAGGTACGAGATTTATTAAAAAAAAATTCGTGCAGTTTGGAGTCGAACATGTCCTAGGGCAGAGAACTCGAGTCGAGCCTTGGCAAAGCTAGTGACGATGGGAAGACCTCGGCGGTCGACACACATCAGATTACCTATGAGCCTATGATCTACGATGTAGAGGAGTTTACACTTGAGGTGAGATTCGGGCGAGTTGGATGGACCCATTGGGACTATATAATGACAGACGTCTACGGCGACTGAAGGCTTGGCTAAAATGAGTGAGGTGCAACGGGTTCTGCCAGTCTGTAGGAAGCTCTCTGGCGAGGTTTCTTAAACGATCCTCGAGTGTCGCGGGAGCATTGAATGCGTGTAAGAAGTTCACGAGGGTATATGCGGAAATCACATCAAAGCTCGAGCCTTGGCAGGAAAAGTCTTGAGACAAGGGACCTCTCGGCCTACAATACTCAAAGATACAGCGCCGACCTAGTCAAGAAATCTGAATCTGCCGGGAGCACGCGAAGATCTCCACGTCTCCCAATCCCATAACCCTTGACGTCAATCCTGACCCTGGCCGCTTCAACGATGGGGTTTTGGACATCTGGGACCTGCGCGCTTAGGAAGGGCGATGTAGTTCATCATCTGTGTGATGGTCACTTCACCCAGTAGTTTTTGGTAGAGCCTCATACAATCACACTAACAAAATCCTTGATTTTGTGTAGCGAGCTATCATCATATGCGAGTTTGGTATCGAGAGCCACGGTGTCGGACAGCGGAAAACAATTCGACAACGCCAAATTAGGTTACATGCAGGAGCTCGGAATTAGAGTACTACTCGTCCCAACTTTGTCCACGGTCTAACGGTCGAGGCGAGGTCACCATGAGAACCCATAAAGTGCTGCAAGACCAGTGGAAGATCTGAAAAAGTGGGTGAATACCTCCCGAGGTGCTGAAGCACAGGGACTAACCACAGAAAGTATTACCAAGAAACCCCGTTGACCCTGGCCTTACGACAGAAGAGATCTTATTATAGAGATCGGACTAAAATCCCCGAGATCGGAATTCATGTGATGATCTGATGAGGCTCTCCGTGCAGAATTTGGACCTCTTAGATGAAAAGAACGACAGAGTTCACCAAGGCGTGGAAAATACCAAAAGGAAGGCGGCCAAGGTACTACAACCCAAAAAGTCAAACCCAGAAGCTATATGCCGGGTGATTTGGTCTTAAAAGCTGCGCGAAGGAAGAATCAACACATGAGAAATTGGGCCCTGGCCCAGGAAGGCCCCACATCATATCTCGTCGTCAGTCAGGCATTCACGAGCCCGAAGCGAGAGGAGGGAAAATTTCACGGCCACTTTGGGAATGCGGAACATCTTGCGTTTTATCAAGATTGGGCCTTGGTTAGTAATCTTAAATGGAAATTTATCTATTTTCGGTCGCAGTTGACCATTTCTTGGTATTTTGTTAAGGCGTCACAACCCCGACTTAGACATACGGTGCTCGAAAAAATTACATGCGATAGAATGAAAAGCTCATAGACATAAAAGGAAAGAGTCTCTCTTTATTCAATCAGTTTACATTCGATTACAATCGGTGAAATAATCCCGGTGCACATCTGCCGAAACCTCGGTACAAGTAGTTCCCTCAAAAAAAAACTTCAGGAAGAAAAAGGAAAAGAAAATGAGATGGGAACAAATGGAAGAAATTTAGAAAGGTGGAAAGAGGAGGAAAAGAAAAAAGAAAGGATGGAAAGGTTATGCGAAAGTGGAAAGCAGATGTGGAAGAAGAGGAAAAACAGAAAAGGATGGAAGGAGTTTGTCTTGGAAGAAGCAAAAAATGGGAGAATGAGAGGTGGAAGAAAGGAAAAGAAGGAAGGAGAAGGGAGAAGGAGAAAGGAGAAAGGAAGAGAAGAAGAGCAGAAAATGGAGGTCGGCGAAGTGCGCCGCGCCTCTCAGAAGCGCGTTCCACAGCACGGAGCTGAGATAACATGAAACTCCGTAAGGGAGACTAGGGAAAAACACAGCTCCCACGGGCAGGTGCTGAGGCTGAACCCAGAGATCTTTAGGTGGATCCCAGTAAAGCAGCCAGAACTTAGCACTTACATCGCGACAGATTTCGATTACGCTGGCGAGAATACAAAGTATAAAACTCCACCGCGTCAAGCGCCATTTATAAGAAAGCGAACGCTCATCGGCGGACAAGTCTCCGCCATCCCGGCGTTGAAGCGTTCGCTGCTGAAAATGAAGTTGGAATGGCGCGCCTTGGCGAGATCGCACAGCCGAGTTCGACCTACTGCGCACGAGGTCACGCTGCACGAAGTCGAGATCGGCTCCGAATACGTCTCCATTAGGCCACGACCGAGAACCCAAGCCGGCTCACTTGGCGAGTTCATCTTTTCTGCGCGAAGTCATTTACTTGAGTCGGTCGGCTCGAGGCTACCGCCGATCACTCGACCCTGGCGCCGGGCAATGACTCACTTTGGCGGTTAGATTACACTGCACTTGCACGGTCACGCTACGAAGTGGTCGGCTGTTTATCGCCTTCGCTTTCAGTCCGCAGCGCCCGAGCCAGCGGCTCACATTGGCGGTACCAGCTACTGCCATGGCGAAAATGCGACTGATCCGTAACTTCGAGCGAAATCAGCGGACGAACCTAGCAGCTCGATGGCGAGCTGGCCGCACCGGCCACGAGGCCATGCGGCCTAGGAGTCATTTCAGCTGGAATCATCGTGACGAACGACTCACGTTGGCGAGCTCGACTACTCAGCCACAAACCATGCGACCCCAGGAGTCATTCGACTCGGTAAATCGTAAACGAACGCAGCGACTCACGTCCTGGCTGGCTACCGGCCACGGGCCATGCGGCTGAGGTCATTGGCTCGAACCCCAAATCGTAGGCGAACCTGGCGGCTCACATTGTGACTCGGCTATTGACCTGGCCCATGCGGCACAGGTCATTTCAACTCGGCCGTCGGCCAAGCGGAGCCCAGCCAACTTCGCATTGGCGAGCTCGGCCATCCTACGAACCCGCGTAGCCCGGGGAATCAATTAACGGCGGTATTACCGGCGATGGCTCACATTGGCGAGCTGTTGCTCACCTCTCGGGCCATGTAACGAGCGAGAGGTCGATTGAGTGGAAGAGCGTCGAGAAGAACACAGTAGGCGAAGAGAATGAGAGTCTGAAAATGATATTCATCGAGAATGAGCTACATATGTTTTGGGGCTGGGCGACAAAAAAAACAAACAAAAAACAAAAAAGCAAAAAAAAAAAAAGTATAAAGCGGGTATACACGGCGAAGGCGTGCATAGGTCAGACACAGAGAAAGGAGGCGTGAAGAAGGGAGTGGGCCTCGGCGGGGGTGCAGAAATACTCGAGATGTCGTGAGAGAAGGACCCCTCATCTACTCCACCGTCAGGGAAGGGTCAAGTAAAGTCAATGGAATAGGTAGTATGACCTTAGGCCAGGCACAAACCATTCAGTTAGAATCCTCGGCTCACCGGTCTTCCAAATAGCACCTCGTCCGTTGAGCCACGAGTTATTTGGCGATGATCCCACGGCTGCCGACCTCCTCATTAGGCGTTCCGCATTGGCGGCTTGTCGTTAGCCTCGCGCGGCGAGCCTCGTCAACTGCGTCGTCTATCACGAAGATGCGTCTTTGATAGCACCTTGTCTTCCTTAGAATTCGGCTTCGCCTTGGGGCGTGAAGCTTCGTCCCTAACCACACAGTTCATATTGGGCGGACGCCAGCCCGTCCCTAGCCTCCATCAAGTCATTTTGCGCAGCCCTCAAATCACCCCGAACCTCCGGCTCGCCTTGTGCCGATCTCAGTTATTAGGGAGCCTCGTCTTCCCTGCCTTTAGAGCACGGCCCGAAGGCGTATGTTTCGAGATCAAACTTGAGCTTCCACGGCTTCCTCGGTCATCGTTGCACCGACCTGCGCCAGCTCGGCTCGCCCGGATGTGAGGGAAGCCACCTGCCTGCCTTATAGGCAGAGGCCTTTAGCATGACCTTCGTTTATTTGGCCTTTACGGCGAGCCAGCTAAATGAGTAGCCACTGTGCATCCGGCCTCAGAATCGACATCAATGAAGCTAGAAACTCATCTCAAAATGGAGTCAGATATGACAGTGCGAGGGCTTCTGGGAGCGTTTAGAGAATGGGTCAAGCCTCATCAGCCAGGCGTAGTGAGCCTCACAGATCCAGAATCATGGAATGAGCGGGAAGCTGCGGCCGGTCGAGTTCGGTATTGTGAAGTAAAGAATCCTCGTCTTCGCTAACTTGGGGTTCCAGATCTTTCCTCCTCGCCTCTTCCTCCCTTCAAGAGGCGACTTAACCTTCTTCGTTGTGGGTTCCAGGACGGTGTGGGCGTGATCGCGGCAGTACTTTCAGCGAGACCCCACCCAGGGACCCTCTCTCTGCGGCAGGACCCGAGAATAGGACCGCGAGCTCAAAACTATAGGAGCCATAACCCGTTCTAATTTATGGATATGAGAGGACGGGAAGATAGAATGCTCCCAAACGGAACTTTGACCCAAGCGGGCTATCTTTCAGCCCAGTCGCGAGGTTTTTCGTTTCCCACTTGGGGCTTAGAGACACCATCTCCAAGCTGGGCGACGGTTCCCCCTAAAGTGGGTTTAGCGTGAAGGGCCCAACGGGAGGGCACATGGTGGAAGGAGGTGAAGGCCTCGGAGAGCGGCGAATCGGTGGACTTCGAACTCGATGGGCGGAGCGTCAGGCTTGATCGACTCTGCGTAAGGGCGAAGGACACTCCGACCACTTGGCCATGGCGATTATCTTCGACGGTGAGATCAATTGAGGCTTTGGCTTATGTAAGGCGGTCTGAAAATCGAGAGATACCTAGTGACCACACCTGAGAAGTATAACCAAAAATAGACGAACTCACGAAGATTCTCGGGGGTAGTCGAACCACCAGGCGCCCGAGTGTCGTCCCTTGTCGAAGGATCATGCACCGATTCTGACCGGTATGAGTGTGTCCCACTTCCACAACCTATGGGAGGAGGAAGATTGGAAATCACGAGGAGCGCCAGGCCTTTGAAAAATAAAAGCCACGGATGCTCTCCTTCGGGCCTAAAAAGGTAAAGAAAACGAGGCTATCTTTGGGAGACCTTTAGAGCCCACGTCCTAAAGAAAACCGGAGACCAACAAAATACTATATTGGGGCGCGAGTTGAGCGGGACACACATTGAAGTGCTGCAAAACCCCTTTTATGAAGGGATGCGAGAGAGCGAGCCAGATTATCGAAGGCCACCTCGAAAACACACCATCTTAGACACCGGGGATATAGAGATTCGAACGTCGAGGGGCCCACACCCAGAACGCCAAGGGAGGCGATAACGTGCGAATGGCCCCATATGGGGGCAAAAAATATACCTTAGTCCAGTTAAAACATCTTTGAGCAGCGGATCTCGGATACTTCGACCCCCGGGATGTTTAATCGGGTTCACTTTGCCCTTGTCGGAAGAGGGAGGCACCTCGGGGCATCTCGGATCAACTCAGGTAAGCGATTGAAGACACCTTGATTCGTCGGAACTAAGCGTCTTAGAAGAATCACCGCATCGATACGCGAGAGAAGAAGAAGCGACCAGACCCATAGTGAAGTGGATAATGAAAACAAAATTCAGCGACGGCTTGACTCGTCTTATCCCGAAAGAATTGAAAACAAAGACGCAGTGGACCCAGAAATACGATAGAAAAGATTATCCCGAAAATGTGAGAGAAAGACTGCACAAGCTCAGACAGGCTAGAAGGAAGTCAGAGACTTCATTACAAAGGCCAAGAAAGTTCCAGGCAGTGGCACCTGAGCGAGAGAATGTTGCGAAAACGAGAAGCTTAAGGAATAGAATGGCGCGAAATCGAAGAGTCATCATTATCCTGAGACAAATGATGGCGACCCGAGCCATAACTAATCCGGCCCAGGCGGACATGTGGAAAGTTGCACCGGCGAACGGTGCAGCCCTTGCGTGCGGCGGGTACACAAGGTGGGGGGGTAGCGACGGGGATTCGAAAAATAAGGTTCACGAGGCTTTGCCGGGCGAAAGAAGGCGAGCGATAAACCAAGTATATTGAGGGAGAGGCATTGCCCATTGAAGCATTTAAACCTTTACTGCGCGGCCTACCAGCTTTGGGAGCTGGCCCAATAAGGGCTGGCAGATTGGCCCAAAAGACCAATTATGGGAAGTCTCCAGTGCAGAAAATAGAATAGTCCCTATTAATATATATTATTCCTTAGTCGAGCAAATCTCACGATAAGGAAGAAAAACTGATAATAGATCGACATCAAATCGGATCCCAAATGAAGAAGAATCATACAAATAAGCGCAACACAATCCATTCTTGAATCCGGAGTATCGTAATAACAAAATACCCGTCAGTGGGAACAAATCCTAATCACCATCCGATGATTGAACATCTCACTATCAAATACAAAGATCACCCCTTCGGTGAAGGTATAGGCACTCTTAAACCTTTTCATGCGCCCAATGCTAAAGCGGTCTAAGCGGTCTCTCTTTTCTCTCGAAAAAGCCCGGCTGACATCGGGCGACCACGGGCGGCCCTCGCGGAAACCCTACTTCTTCCTTTCTTTTGCAGAGGATCCCAAACGATCGAGCTTAGACGACCACCGTGGCAATCCTATTTACGGCCCAGACGGTCAGCCTAAGATGACCAGCGACGGTCGGTCGGCCCAGCGACCCCTACGCTCCAGCCCGAGTTAGGTTGAAAAAATGCATCATCCTGAAAACCAAAACTATACTATATTTGTCAATATATTGTATATTCTTTATTAAATTTTAGTAAATTAAATTCATGATCATACATTTAGATGAAAGAACAACTGTAGATCTTAATTATGGAAATTAATTGACTCTTATATCTTGCAACAAATCCAAAATTAGTTGAACCCATTAGAATTTTAGAATATCAAAACCTCATTTACATTCATGTAAATACCCATAGCAGAATTAATAATTTCATTGATTTAAAATAAAAGGATATGATACTTTTTTCTAAATTAAAAAGTAATAATTTAATCTCAAAAATGTATTTTAATAATAAACTCATATGAAAAGTGATAGAAAATTTTCTCAGTGAAGACTTCTGCTATTATCATTATGTTTTTATATTATTAGATAATTAATCATTTTTAGTTTATTGTGGTTTTTCAGTCTTAGTGTTGTGTTGGGGAGAGAGGAGTATGTGGGCCTTATATAAGAGGTATTATTGGATTCACATATGATGTCATATATTTTTTGATATATTTGTCTTCGTAACATAAGGATAGCATTTTCATAATTTCACTCGCCCGATTTCTGGCCCAAAAACTAAAAGCAGAGCTAGTCCTGGGCCATCTTCCCTGCGTGATTCTAAAGGAATGCTGGCTCTCAAATATTTCTTGCTCCATCTCCGTTTCTCATCAGTTCTGCCAGAAAAACGAATTTTACCTCACTGGATTCATATACCTCTCTATCAATCATGCATCGCCCAAGAACCTAGTGACAGTCATCTGAATCAAAGCTAAATAATTCTCAAATAAGTCTGTAATCCACAAATCTGTTCTAATCAAGTAACAGTTATGACCTCATTTATAAATTGATGTTGTTTTGTAGATGAGAGCAGGCGCGTCAGGGTCGTTGGGTGGGACTGGATCATTGACGAGTGAAATTGCAGAGGCCTCTGGATCGTCAGTGAAATGGGGATGTTCCCGCGATCTTTAGTTGCAGACTTTGTGTGGCCAATACTGCAAAATGAGAAAGAAGAGGTGGCGAGAACCGTAGTGGCGCTCAGGTCACTAAGTCGGTTTCTTCTGAGGAAAGAGGCTGGCAGAGAGGCGAATGTGTTGCGTATGTTTGCGTGAGTATGCGTCCACTTTCCTGATGGGGTGAGCATATATTTATAATAGATGTTCTACCGGTTGGATGGTGATTGGGATTCATTCCCGTTGGATGGGATATTCTTGTTGTGCTCGGGTATCGGATTTGGTAAAGGATATAGAAAGCGAGTTTATTTGGGATAATCTTCCTTCCTTATTGGGGATCAGAAACAGTGATGGCAATTATCTTTCTTTCCTTATTAGTGATATTTGGTTTGGATTAAGGGATATAGCCATATATTAGGTTATACATTTACTTATCTTTCAGGAACTCCCATAATCGGCCTTTGGTCCAAGCGGATTAGACCTTCATTTTGGGCTGGCACCAAGGAAGCGAATATTGGCGTAAAGGCACACAAAGATAGCTCAATGAATACCTCTCCTTTGGGGTTTAAGCAGTGGGCTGCGTGTTTCGTTAAATTGACCTCTTTCTTGGGCTATGAGTGGGCTTATGAGTATTTTTCAAACCACATTAGTTTACTTTGGCGCAGTAATAAAGTTGTGCGTTGGGCAGTATATATTCTAAAGTAGATTTGTTTCACGTGTCTGCTTTCAGTGGTGGTTCAGAACCCAGTCATAGTCATTTGTCTTATGATAATGATGACTCCTTCGATTCTCAAAACCGTTTCTCCACTTCTTTCATTCTTTTGTTTCTTTGATGAGACATCCTGTCTTGTGTACTGATCAGACCTTTTCTTGCCTTTAGCGAGTTCAGTCTTCCTTCTCTTAGTCTTAATACAGAACCTTTTGTCTTGATCTTTCTCTGAAGTCTTCTTCAGATAACCTTATAATTATATTAAATTATTGCGTCTTTGTCTCATGGTCTCTTTGGCTTGATCTGACGCTAGGGTTCAGGTTATTTATTTTCAGTGGTCAGGTGGTTCTTTCTGCTTAGTGATTTTGACTCTGGATTTATTGAAGTTAGGTAGATTTGGTGCTCTCGATGTTGGTAGAGTTGTTTGAAGATATGGGCGCCTCCCTCTTCCCTTAGACCAGAAAGGGTAAGGGAAAAGTAGACTGAGTCATCTCTGGAAGGTGGAATCTGAGATCCTTCATTAACATGCTTTGGTGTGGAATCGTAGCAAGGTCGGTCCTCATGCCAGGTACCTTCTTGGACACTAAATCTCCTTGCAGTTTGAGTGTGATCCCCAGACGTTTTGACCCTCTATGTGGTTTTTCCGTGCTAAAAAAGTGGTGCTTGTGGTGGCCTGATCAATGGTCTTCGCTTTATATGCGTCCCTTCGCCAAAAGGGTTCAACACCAAATATCTTGTCCTTCTCCAACTAAGCCAGTAGTTTGAGAATTATCTTGATTGAATACATTAGTTTTCTTTGACCGGGGGCTCGGTGTCCCAGTGGCGCCCAGCTCTTATCTTCCCAGCCCAGAAAGAGGAGACATGGGACTCCTGTTTCTGGGTTATGAGCGCTCCTGCAGTGTTAGATCTTCCCTCTTCTCTGGGGCGTGGGACCGCTACTTCTTTTTGTTAGTAGTAAATGAAGTAGAATATGACCCTCTCTCGACAAAGGAGGACACCCTTAGCGTTAAATTGTGGACCACCAAAAAATGCCACAGTGGTGTTCGATTCTGTTTTTGGTTATAACGTGGTCATTGGGTATTTAAGATTAAATGCATCTGCAGTAGCTATGGTACTCAGTTGATCTCAGTATTGAAGAATAATCATAATAGTTAAGTGGTGATGTCCTCTCAGTCTGGAGCGATCAGAATCGGGACATTCCGACATAGAGCTCGAGTTATTTCGCTTTCTTCTTGAGGCCTTTGCCTCTCCTGATTTTGTAATTTAGACCCTCATTCCTAACACGCTGAGGCCTTTGCCTCCTTCCATCATCAGTTTACGCCATTGGGCCTCATTTGCTAAACCACTAAGAGGAGAACTCTTTAAATAGTTTAGAATCATCTTGGAAGCCCGGCGTGAAGCGAAAAACCTGGGACTCGGGTTGAAGAGTGACCGAGCTTTGGTCAAGGATTCGAAGTGGGGGCATCTTCCATCTTCTCAGTCTACTAATGTTCGTGGCAGGAGCAGGTGCGGTCACCTGCGGTTAAAACCACTGCAGTCTTGGGTTCGCGGTCTGCGTGCAGTCTGCTGGAAGCGAAGGAGTCCACTGGTTGACCGTGGCTTGATCGTTAAGCGATCCGCAGCCAATGCAAATCTGGAACGCGATGAAGGGGTTAGGTCGCCTTCTCGAAGGGCGGAAGAGTTGAGGAGAAAGATCAGAATGAAATTGGCGGAGACGGGGGACTGCCTAAGCTAATGTCGGAACTTAACGGCGGCGCAGTCGTCATTCTTAAGGATTCGATCTCGAGGGTCGGGTGTGCCGGATTGATGGGCTTTGGTCTGCTCTCTCCGAGGGGTCGCCTCAGAGTAGTTCTCATACCTTAATGGTGTTTGATTCCATTTGAGTTGGTAGCCAATTTGCGTGGATGTTTGATTCTATCTTTGGGTGCGTAAAGTGGCTACTCATTTGAAGGGTTTGGCCGAAAAGGCTAAAATAAACGAAAGTCATGCAGACGGCCGGGCTTCTGAGGCGGGTGGCTTCCTCACATGCGACGAGTGGCTGCGAGGTCAGGGTGCGACTTATGGCCAGGGAGGGCGGGTGGCTTCAAATCTGATTTGACATACCCACGTCGACTCGTGCTCAGCCCAGAAATTAAGATGAAATCCAGAAACAACGACAATCGGCGAGCTTAGGAGGTTCGAGAGATGAGGCTGCGGGTTGTGCGAAACGACTTGATGGAGGCGGGACGAATTTGCGTCACTTGATATGAACTTCGGATGGTTGGGATGAAACTACCATCCCGAGGCAAGCTTGAGTCGGAAGAGCTGCGTGCAATCAAAGACGACACAACGTGATAAAACGGCGTTGAAGCGGGGCTCGTCCACGAAAATTGCGAGAGTGCCGGCTAGAGCGGCGGTGAGGTGTCAGCATTGCGTCAGGACCTGCCCGACCAAATAACTTTGGTGTGCGAGGCAGAAGTTATTGGAAGACTGAGGGCTGAGGCTTGTACTCAATGGGTTTCTGGGTGGCTTGCCTTTCAGAAGAAGGCTGTTAATGCCTATTCCGGCCTAGATTTCAACTTTGACCTTCCCAGCGACGAGGAGGATGAGGGGTCCTTCTCTGCTGATTATTCTGAAAGCAGGGCACGGGGTCGTATGCGAGTAAAATAATGGTCGAAACCGGACCATAAAATCATCCTACTTAAAATGTCCCGACCAAAATATACTACATGGTTCGAAGTTTTTTACATTACTCCCCAATTCAACATATATTAAAATTTACAATTCTAATATGTGCAAATAAATACAGCAACGTCGGCTTCTTCTAAAAAACGTGGCCTCTAGCGAGCACCATCGCTGTCTTATGACTACTGCATGCGCGAAATAGTGATGCCAGCGGTGAGCAAAAGCCAGTAGAGATAATTTCTATGGTTTACTCGCTTTAAAGATGCACATGCATGCCAAACAATCACATTCAAGCAATTTCATGAGCACTAACTGAATGTCTGCGTGACCCGATCCGTGTCTCGAGTCCTCCACCGAGCTCCCTCACATATGCCCCTGGCCAGAATGCGAGTAAAAATACCGGTTTTGTAATAAAAACTTTGTTAGGCTTCTTCAGAGTTTAAGTAAAAATATGGACTACCTCCAGGCGGAGTGTGGATAACTCTCCCAACAGTCATGGTCCTCATCCAAAGTGATACATTGGGCGTCCCTCAAGGCAATTCTCTGAAATCTTCCTTGAAATTCACTTTGTAACTATTTTATTTTTAACAATTTGTAATAAATGCGCTCCTCCCCAATGTTCTTGGGTGTCAAGTGCATATGGAATATGATACCCAAATTAACACATTCATGCTAATATATTCACATGCATATATATTAACGTAATTAATCACATAAAACATGTTATGCAAATTCATAATGATACGAGGTAGCTATGACTAAAGTGTAATCTAAGCATTCATTTTGAATCCACTTTCGACGAAACACATTTTCACACCAAAAATTTAAGTGTCACTATTCACGTGAACGATAAAACCCTGGGGATCTAATTGACTACCTAAATAGGAATTTTCTCGCTCGGTTCAAA
This sequence comes from Tetrastigma voinierianum, assembly GCA_016808115.1. Taxonomy (NCBI): domain Eukaryota; kingdom Viridiplantae; phylum Streptophyta; class Magnoliopsida; order Vitales; family Vitaceae; genus Tetrastigma; species Tetrastigma voinierianum. The sequence continues at coordinate 24,169 of JAEQBH010002147.1, read as the reverse complement.
GCTTTTGAGGGGCCAGGAGTTTAAACCAATGAGTCTCCGAGCATTTCTAACCATTTTACACGAAACCTTGGCAAATATTCAACATAAGTAGGAAAAGATCCCTACCTCTTGGAGTTGTTGAAACTCACTAGTGGAACCTTGTGTAGCCTCGTAGAGCAGACTTTACTTTTTGCTCGTCGAGCGGGTGAATGGATTGGTAGAAAATGCAGAAGTCGCCTTTCTCTCTCATAAGATTAAAATCAATGACCTCTTGCAATCCTTCACGTTTTGGTCTTTTTGGAGAAGATGACAACATTCATGTTTACTCTGCATACTCATTAACTTGTTAATATATGTGTCTTGATGCTTGGATTTTTTGACATAGTATTTATCTAAAGTAGTAAGATTTCAATCATCTCTCTAATCTTGCAACATGATGTAGAGTGCATGTAATAGGTGACTCACACAATCGTATCATCTCTCTCAATCGTTTACACCTCACAGGCACGGGTTGCCTCGAAGCAGTGAATGTTGTCTCGGGTCTATGAGGTCGACGTGTTAGCTGATTTCGAGACGATTAAACCAGTGAAGTCGTTTAAATGCGTCAGAGATCTGAGAAAAGTGCGGATTTTTACCCGAAATGACCATTTTACCATTTTGGCGTGGAATTTTAGTGCTAATGTTTGGGCTTTGTTTGATGTGATTAATAGAAGTTTGATTTTGGGATATTGAGTTTTGTGAAATTTGGATCTTATTCGATTTTGTGAGTTGATCCGGGGAGTAGGCTGGAAGCTTGGTATGAGGAGATTGAAGGAGAATATCTCCAAGGCACTGAGGAGACGGAGGTTATCGGAGGTGAAACGAGAAACGGAGAAAATTGGTTTACACGAACTGTGAAAATTTTCTGTGAAATTTCAAGATTGTCGAAGGAGAAAAGATTGATAGGGATGCGTAGTTAGGCTATGTCCGCGGGACATGATTCCTGCTGAGGTATCACGTGGTGTGGGGAATAATACTTCCTTATTAAATACCCATATCCAAAAAACCTTTTCAACTCGATTGTGATCAGATTGTGCAGCATGATTCACACATAATGCAGTTATAAGGCGTTTTCTACAACCCTTACCAAAGGTTTGTGACTATCTCCTAGTTTTCTTGTAGTGAAAGTTTCGCATAGGTGATCTGTAAAAATGTAGTGGGTGTCTTCACCTCTAAAACTCAACAATACTTCAAAGGTATATTTATGGATTGATGTAGAAGAAGAGGATTTTTGGTTAGAGGAAGTCATTGTTGGACAGTTTCTGTAAGAAAGCTTAAAGAAGAGAGTTGAGGAATGAGGATTAACTTAGGGTCCTAATATACCTTTAGCATGTGACTTGTCAATTTTATATATATTTAGAAGTGGTAGAATTAAACTGGATTTTAATTTCTCTTTGAAAGATTCATATAAAAAAATATAGCCGTTTTGTTGAGGCAAACGATTATCAAAACTAAAATAATATTTATTATTTATTTACATAACAAAATTTTATTTAAAATACAAATGTTTATTCTCTTATGATATGTAACAAGAGTCATTTATTCACCGTGACCAAAAAAGTAATGATGGGGAGGTGGGTGGGTCTTAAAAAGGACTCACCCACCACAAAAATTCAAAAGCAATTACAGGTCTCCCAGCATTTTCCAAGTATTTATAAAAAAGGAAGTTTCAATCATTTTCCTTTTAAGCTTACAACAATGGTAAAAGAGGAGCAGTAAGAACATGGGTGTCTTTTAAAAGACTACAGGAAGGACCTTATCCACAGAAAATCCAAATCTCCTTGTTGGAGTAGCTCTAAAGGTACACCAGATCTGGAAGTAGTATATGACATCACATAAGCAAGGTACATATTATCTAATTAACTTTCTAGGCTGCAAGCAAACCCGTCTGCCTCAGGTACTACTTGGACCTGGAATCCAATGCAGGGATGGTGGTGGTGAAGACTGAAGACTTCTTTAGTTTTTTACTTTTTCTTTTCTTTTTTTTTTTTTTTTGGGAAAACTTATAAAGAGTTTGAATTCATTCATAACTTTAATAACTTTTAAATATAATTTAAAGGGAAAATTATAATTTAAACTTAATTTTTACACTTTTTCATTTAAACTAAAATATTTTTTTTTCATTTATAGTTGTGGCTTCTCGAATATCTTAAAAACATAGTCCAAACCTCCACATGTGATGATGTGGCGTCCATCATGACGTAACTTTCTAAGTTAATTAAAAAAAAATTATTTGAAAATTTCTAATTTAAAACCTGATTTTATTAAATTACATTTTAAACTCTGAACAATGTACCTTTATGTATAACTTTAATTTAAATAATGTTCTAGCTTTAAATGTCCATATATAAAAGTGTGACTTTTAAAAGAATACAGGAGGGAAGGAACCCATCTACCATAGATATTTGAACCACCTTGTTTCCTTGGTAATTTGGCTGCCAAACAACTTCTGCCATTTGGAACAGAGATATTCGGAGAAGGACAATGGGTAGAAAACAAGACTTCACAAAAAGAAAATATTCTTGATTAACATAGGTGGGATCTCCTTTGACTTTTTCATTTGCAATTTTTTTAGATGAAAATTATTTGACTTATATCACATATAGTTTTTAAACCTTATCTTTTACGATAAAAAAGTTATTGCTTTACTCTCTTCTGTTTCAAAGAAAATAACGTGTTATAATATTTAAATCTATTTTTTCTTTTTTAAAAATACCTTGCATCTAATTTCTTATAAATATTAAATAATGCTGTAATAATTTTTAAAATTTTAGGTAACTTTGTTTTTAGAAACAAATTAATTTAATAAAAATTTTTAATAAGTTTGATGGACAATAAATTAGTGATGTTACATATAAAAGTATCATTATTCAATTATTATTTAAAAATAAACAGAGAAAAATGAATAATCCAAACCAAAACTATGTACCATATTTAATAATATATTTGCCTTCTATTTATTTATTCAAATTTTTGATAAATAAATTCACAGATTCTTCATTTAGGAACAAAGATAACTGTAGAATCATAAAATTAATAAATTAATTTGACCTCTATATCTTGCAAACAAATGCAAAATTAGTTGAACCCATTAGAATTTTAGAATACCAAAACCCTATATTCGTAAATATCCACGCAGTAATTAATAATTTCATTGATTTTAAAAAGGATATGATACTTTTTCAAATTAAAAAGTACACTTAATCTCAAAAATGTATTTTTAATAATAAACTCATATGAAAAGTGATAGAAAATTTTCTATAAGTAGAACTATTAATGTATTATCCAATTATCATTTTTACATATTAGATAATTAATCATTTTTAGTTTATTGTATTTTTCAGTCTTAGTGTTGTGTTGTGGACAGAGGAGTGTGGGCTTAAGTATAAGAGGTATTATTGATTCACATATGATGTCATATTTTTTTAATATATTTGTCTTCCTAACATAATATTAGTTTATAATATCTACATTTTCATAATTTCACTGCCATTCTATTAAAAAACAAGCTTAGTCTAGGCCATCTTCCTCATAAATTCCTAAAATGAATAATTAAACCATAAAACCAACTAAGTTACTCCATTCCATTTCTCATCAATTACATCAAAAAGAAAAGCAAATTTACCACCTTGATTCCTCCCTGCTCCCTCTCTCTCATCATACTATGCTTAAAACCAACACCAAACTAACTTCAAGATCCCGCTTAATCATTCAAGATCCCGCTTTAATCACTAAAATCACGTTTTGATCAATCATTTGTTATACATATAAGAATCCTTAGAGTAAATATTATTAGTTTTAAAAAATAATATCCTCATTTCACTTCATACTTTAGGTATAATACATGTGTATTTACACATCACCACTAACAAAAGTAAAAAAATTCTGTTTGGGTTTGATTAATAGAAAAAATACGATGGAAAAATCAGGTTTCAAAATAAAAGTTATTTTTTTGAATTTTGTCTACCCCACCCACACCAAACATTGCCTTGTTTCACGCTCATAGCCCATGGCCATGGCCACGCATTTTGACTGGAAGTCAATAGAGAGAGAGAGCTAAGTACTTCTTTTCTTCTCTTCCCTCTTTCTTTCCTTTGCTTTTTTTCCTCACATCTTCACTTTTTATTTCTCTCGAAGAGAAAATGGGTTTTAAACTTTTAACAGTTTCATGGAAGAAGGGCAGCATTGTATAGTGGTTTTGATAAGAATGATTGATTTTGGTGTGAGTCTTTGTTTTTGTTTACTTTTCATTATTAGATGATTGTGGGAATATATTTTTTTTCTTTATTTTGGTTTGATAGGAGCCTAAAGTACTTAAGAGTCAATAATTCTTTGATAATTTCCATTCACTCAAAAAAAATTTATTTTAACATTTCTCATCTGAATTTTAGTTTTTACATCGTATTACACATGTCAACCTGTAACACCCCAAAATATATGTAAGAGTCTTGTAATCTGTTTAGGGTATATTCCGTATTAAATTTGAATTTTCTGTATTTATAAGTGCTTTTAGAGAAAATGTGAAACCGAATAAATACTGACCGCGGTAAATTTATCATTTACCAATTTGAGACCTAAGGGTCATTAAGCTAAAAGATTAGGCTAGTTATGGTAGCCTAATATGCAACTTAAAGGAAAAGAATGCATTATATGGAAACAAAGTGAACTAAGGCAAAAGAATGGTGAGGCCAAACAAGGCCTTATGCCAATATGACTATTAAGACCATAAGTGGTCTATTACTTGGGCAAACTTCATTTTGGGGGAAATCAAAAACGTATTTTGCAAGAGAGCAAGCTAGGGTTCCTTGCTTGAGGAAGAAGAAGGGAGTTTGGTTGGATCCTCTTAAAATTTCTGGTTCTAGAAGAAAGAAGAATAAATAAGGGAAGCTAGGGTTTGTGGAAATCCAAGAAAAATCCAGGTTAGGAACCTCCTAACTCCCTTTGATTTGGTTTAGGGTTTGATAAAACCCTAATTAATCTATGAGTTTAGTTCTTGTGAGCTCATAGCACACTTTAGAGTCATTTTCTGTGAAGTTCTTTGATTTTTGGGTGATTTGGAAAGAAATTGTAGACCTGCCATTCTTGACACCCTACGCAGCGGCGTAGGCGTGCTACGCAGCAGCGTAGGCGTGCTACGCAGCAGCGTAGTCGAGAAGGAGAAAGCGGGAGGAAGCCTCGGGTACGCAGCGGCGTAGCACTGTTCATCCGACTGAATTTTATGGATTTTGTTATGCTTTCGTTTGATAATCTTGAGGACTCTTCGGCGGAGGATTTATGGGGATCTTAAAGGAGTCCTTAAGTTATAAGCATAGAAATGACATGAAAATATTACTGCACTGTCGCCTCATGAGCCTGTCGGAGGGCAAAAAGTGCTTTGTCTCTTTTCTCCGTCTTCTGTGAAATGTGACTGAACATAAAGTTATAAGCTGAAATACATGATAGTATGCATGTTTGAGACTTATTATGAATAAAAATGGATAAGTGCTTCGGCATTCCTGTTTATTACTTTGGCACTCCTGCTCGGTGCTTCGGCACTCCTACTAATGCTATAATACTCCTGATACATGGGCAGGCAATGACTTGCCTAGTATATATCGTGCCTTTGGGTACTTATTGTACTGTATTCCCTTATTCATGATTCCCGGTCTAAACATGAATACTTATATGTTATTTCTCTGAATGATCTGAACAACCTGAACCTGAAAGAATATGATTAATGATCAGTATGTGTAAGGACTTATGCCTTAACATACTTCTTACCTGTACTGTAGTGTACCTTAGGGTACCTTCTGCTCTGAAATATAGAACCTGTAATTCCTTACGGGAGGAAATGCAATATGAATATGTATAAGTCTGATCCGATTCTGATTTGAGCTTGGAATCTGTTTCTGATATGATTTGCACCTGTATGAACTGATGTTTATACCTGATATGTATATGTATGAATCTGCATCTGTTATTTGTATTTTGTTATCTGTATTTGATATGAACATGCTTAAATGCAATCACTTGAAAGAATAAGTGCATGCTTGCACTGCATTGTTTCGATAGATATTAAGCATGGTATTGTTTTTAGTGTCTACTTCTCGTTAAACTGTGTGCCTGGGCACGCGTCAATCCACGTAGATCGCTAAGCGATTCAGGACATTCCACGCACGTCGAGGCCAACATAGTTATAGGAGTCCTGTTTATGTAGGACCCTATTCTTTTGTATTAAATCTGTTTTGTAATATTTGTATATAGTGAACTTGTATGATTACAAGTAACTATTTTTGAGACTCATAATATAAACAGACTGTATAAACCATTACGGTGGTAGTCTTTTTGTATATGATGTTTTCTGACTTAGGCCCACCAATGTCTGAATTTGTTGCTTGAGTTATATTCTATTATGTGAATAAAGACAGGTACATGTTCCAGCTCTGTATGTCACATCCCCACTCTACGCATAGGCGGGGGTAGGGGTGTGACGTATATGTGGTATGATTCGCGCCCCAGACTGCCTATCAGTTTATCTAAGCCTGACGACGCGCGACACAACCAATGAAACATTAACTACTTAAAATCTTGCCAATATTAGGTAGAAGTGGAATCCAGCAAGAGGGAACATGTTTGTGGAAAAAGAGAGGTAATGATGGAATGACAAAAGCTTGATTTCTATAACTCAATAAAGTAATGGGAGAATGTATAGGTTAGGGATTTCCAGCATTGAAAAATTGGGATATTGAAGTTGCGTATTATTTTTGAAAAGTATTAAGGGAATAAAAATATTAAAAAAAAAAATGATGTTTTCATGTTTTGTTATCTTATGAAAAATCTCAATGAAAATTAAATATGAATAAATCATTTAAAACTATGTATTTTTAAATCACTTAATCTTTATATTGATGAATTAAAAAATAAAATAATTTTGAAGCTAAAGAATAAAATAATATATTGAATTTAACTTTTTTAATTTTTCATCGTTTTTTCTTTCCTTTACTTTTCTTCTTTATTTTATTTTCCTTGTATTTTTCCTCAATTTTCTAAGAATAAAATATAACCTAAAATTTAAAAGGAAAAAAAAGGACGCTTATAAACTCAAAGGTATTATCTTAATATTCTTTTATTCCAATATCTTACACCACATGTACTTGTTTTGCACTCATAATAAATGTAAACCAAATGTTTTAACTCATGTTCCTTCTATCAATTCATATATATTGATTGATTACTTTTCTCTTATTTATTTTGTTTTTCCTCCATCAAATTATGTTCCTTATTCATTAATTTGTATTCTTGGAGATCTTGTGTGTGTGTTTGATTGAAATAATTTTATTCTAAAATGTTAAATATAGTGTCTATTTGAGCTTGATTTTATGAGCTTGTAGAGTACTTGTAAGTTAGGAGTTTCCAATGCGGTAAAGTCCCTTTCATATGAAACACCTTGAATAGATACAGTTTTGGAGTTAATTCCAAAATTCAAACCAAAACTATACCATATTTGTCAATATATTTGCCTCATTATGGCCCAAATTTTAATAAAATAAAAGGGGAATTATGTCTAAAGGTATGAGTCTCCTTATTTAATGAAAATGCTATAAAAGCATCAAAATAAAGCTCATAACCCATAAAAAGATGTAAAATTAACATCAAGACTATAAAATTTTCAAAATGCCTTTTAACTACTCCTCCCAACCCACCCACCCACCTTTCCCATCCACCCAACACCCCATGGACTAGCTTTTATTTTTATTTTTATTTTATTTTACTTCCAAGTTCTTTTCTTTAATTTAATTCAAACCATCCTCCATTTTTCGCCATATTTATATAAATTAAATATTTTTATTTTTAATTAATTTTATAAAATAATATTTTATTTTCACTTGTTTTGAAAATATACTTAAAATTATTTTTTTATTTTTACAAATTTTTATCAAAAATTTTGTTTTGTGTAATAAATATAATAAAGTAAATTAACTTTATGAATACATATATTCACTTATAAAAATATATACCCTATTATATATATATATATATATATATATATATATATATATATATATATATATATATATATATATATATATATATATTCTAATCCTCATGAATTTCTTATTTATAATATTTATAATTTTAAAAAAACACACACAATGTAGTTTACTGTCCTCATTGGACTCATATATTAAATACTAATATATGCATTTTTTCATTGTTTTGATGAAATAAATGATAAAAAAAAGTAGTATAATTGAATAAATGTAAATTTGAAAATAATGAAATTTTTTAAGTAGATTTTCAAATTTAGAAAATCCTCATCCCTATGTCTTTACCTTTTGAACGTAAACTTAAGTAGATTTTCAGATTTTCAAGTTTATGTGGCTTTACCACATAAACTAATCATGAGGGACAAAAAAATAAATAAATAAAATTTTAAGAAATTATTTATATATTAAAAGTTACTACTTACTATATTTACAAAAACAATAATCTAGTAAAGAAAATAAAATAAATGAATAAATAAATTTAAAATAAAAAAGTTTTAGCCAAGTATAATATTTTTAAAATAAGTAAAATAAGATATTATCTTATAAAATTAATTAAAATTTTAAATTTATTTAAAAGATGAAAATGAAGGATTACTTGAATTGATTTCAGTGAAAAGTAAAAGAAACTTGGAATAATTGCAAATTAAAACAAAAAATAAAAAAAGGAGGCTGGATGGGCGGGGATGTGGTGGGGAGAGGAGTTTAAATACAAGGATATTTTTGTCTTATCACATTGTATGTCCTCAGTCTCAATTTGAGTGGTTATATGGACTATTTGTTAATAAAGAGGCTTCATCTCACCCCCAAAGCATAATTCCCTCAGTTAAAAATCCACAGATTCTTCGTTTAGGAATGAAAAGACAACTGTAGAATCATAAAATTTATCATAAATTAATTTGACCTTTTATATCTTGCAACAAATCCAAAATTAGTTGAACCCGATTAGAATTAAAATTTTAGAATACCAAAATGCCATTTACATTCATGTAAATATATCCACAAATGTAATTTATTAATTTTCTATTGATTTAAAAAAGATTTGGATACTTTTTCTAAATTTAAAAGTAATAATTTAATCTTTAAAATGTATTTTATATAATAAACTATATGAAAAGTGATAGAAAAATTTCACAAGTAGAAGTATTAACTTATTATCCAATATTACTTTTAAGTATATTAGATAATTAATCTTTTAGTTTATTGTGTTTAAGTCTTATATTCCTTCCACAAAAACTATCTTTTATGATGAACATCTTTCATACTCCTGTCCTTGATGATTTTACAAGATTTTTCCATACTCAAACATGTTGTAAAGCCAGGCATATTAGAATACATCATTTTTAGAATCTTTGAAATGGTTTCTCGATAGTATTAAAATTCGCCGTTGTGCCAACTCGCTGAGTCCAAAAGAGCTACACGCCCCACGGAATATCCAGCCCTGCCAAATTTCAAAACTAAGGCCCAAATCCTCATTAGGGCCTAAAGGTCGGTCTTGGATAATTTGGAAGGCCCATATCCTACAAATCAGATTGAATTTCGCCAATAAGGAAAGTAGAATAATCCCCTATAACTTCTTATCCTGTGAATCTAACTAAATCTCCAATTAAATCTCGTCAAGGAAAACAGGATAATTTGAGATAAGTAATTTATCCTGCAGTAACCAAGCTCTGATTCGCCTAATAAGGAAGGATGATAATTTCAATAAACTACCTCTTCAATATCTCTTACTAAAATTCGATAAAGGTAAAGAAATATCTCAATCACAACTTGAAAGAACCCTACTTACCCTCCAATCGGGAATAATATACGCCTATATACCAAAGTCACCCCATCTGAAAGGTACGCAAACATATGCAACATGATCTTCACTGTGTACGCAAACATATGTGCAACACATTCACCCTCCATAGCCATCTTTTCTCGTAAAGAAACTCGACTGTGCATCGGAGCGCCACGCGGAAGCCTCCCCACCCAGCTCTTCTTCTTTCTTGTTCCTTTTGTGTGTGTGCCACATCCAGAGCCCCATGCATCAAATTTCAACATCACCAGTCCTACCTAACGACCCCAAATGACGCTCCAAATTTCAAATCCGGCTTGAAAAGGCATCATTAGTCATGCCGTCTGTGGAACGACAGCCTTTATAAATAAAGCCGATCACCCGCCATCGGGATGGTATCAACTCTAACATGCCAGTGAGCAATGCTAATCCGCCTCAAGGATACAGATCCGTCAAAGCTGGGCGGCATACCACCTCCCGGCACATTAGAAGCGATGCAAGCTAACATGAGCGAGGTGGAGGCACTTTGCCTCACCAACCAACGCCTGATAGGAGAGTTAGAGCAACTCACCCGGCAGATGCAACACCCACGGGAAGCACGACAGACATAGGAAGGTCCTAACATTCCCCCTCGTGAGGGGCAACACAATCTCAAACATTCTGAGGTGCCGAAATGTATGTAGTTCAAAATTGAGCCAGGCAAAACTTTGATCGCTAAATTGGCCCTCGGGGGAGGAGGAAACTGAGCAACAATTCTTAGGACGGCTCTGGGAACGGCTAAGAACTACATCACCCCCGCAAGGAGAGCAATCATGGGAACAGAGGTTCAAGAGCCTCCAACAAGAGCTCACCTGCAGGAAGAGGTGTAAGAGGGCGCCCCACACTATGGACACCTTGCACAAACAGATCGAGTCACCCTTCACAAACGAGGTGCTTCACTTCCCTCTTTCCAAAGAAACGCCAGGATGCCACAAGTGGAAGCATTCGATGGTACCGTGATCCCGCGACTATCTCAATACCTTACAAAATCCAAATGAGCTTGTACGTGATCATGATCTACATAGAGCTTTCGCTATCACACTAAAAGGCCCAACCCTGCCTGTCTAATGACCTACCTCATCAATTTCCCTATCTGAGCTGGTCCTCATCAGGTTCAAGGTCCCCACTCATTGAGCCAGAAACATACGTGCAGCCGCTCATCATCTACTAACCATCGGGCGTGAGCTCGCAAGAAAGCCCGAGGCCCCGGCGTCTGCAGGGGTTCAATGTCGAGTCTCCGGGCGGATATATCTTGACGAGAAGTTCGCAATCACCGCATTCATCGCTGGATTAGGAGTGCAGTCGAAAGACTTGATGTTTTCCATCTCAAAAAACCCTCAGGCAAGCATGGCCGAGGTGCTCGCTAAAGCGGAGAAGTATATTAACGGCGAGGAAGCCCTCATATCCAAGAAAGGAAGCTCTTCAACCCATAAAGAAAAGTGACGGGGTATGCGACGAGGACTGAGTCCTAAAGACAAAAGCGACCTGGGAGAGGTCTCCCAAAGAAGATAAGAACGGTCCCCTAAAAGGCACTCCAAAACCCGTAGATCTCTCCGGGGCCCACCTCAACCCGAGAGACTCATTAACGCATTCATGTCACCTCGCTGCTCTCAACTCTTAACAACCTTAGTATCACAAGTCCTACGCGAAGTACGAAACGAACAGTTCCTAAGGTGTCCAACCCAAACGTTTCGCACCGCCACAAGCAGACAACACCGTAATCAGCGAGTTCCATAGTGTGGACTATGGGCACCGCACTCCGACGACCGGTGATACAACTCCAAGAAATAGAGCAATTTACCACGGCGCTGGTACTGACGCCAGAGCTCAAAATCGATCCTTCGTAACCGTTTTTCCGAACTAGGCCCCGACCAAGAAATTACCACCACCACTCCCTGCCAGACGACACAACTCGAAGACTAACAAATTCCTCTAGGGGAAATCCATGTGATCTCAGGAGCATTCGCAGGAGGAGGGAACCACTCAACCCCTAAGGCCCATCCTCGCGCAACATCAGTCACTAAATAGGGGAAAATTACAAGAGGTGTCCAAACCCGGGTTTCTACCGACACATCCATCACATTCTCCGACTCGGGATCCGTGAGATGCCAACACCCCATGACAACCCCGGTCGCTCGCTGCCAGCTTGTGGCCAACAAAACAGCCATCGTCCTAGTTGACAATAGAGTTCAGCCTGACATCATCGTCGGCTGGCTTCGCCGATAAGACGGGCACTCCAAGGAGAGACTGAACTCAACACACATCCGCGGTTCTCCGGGGAAAAGGTGGCCACTTTGGGCTTAATACAACTAGTACTCACCTTGGGAGATCCCCCTTACCAGTAAACGACGACAAAGAAGATTCCTCATCAGACGCCCATCTGCTTATAATATGTTGTTAGGCAGACCCTCTCTCAATGCAATAAAAGTCATCCCCTCCGCATACCACATGATGATCAAGTTTCCTACCGTAAGCGGAGTAGGAATGGTTCGAGGAGATCAACGAGTGGCCAGGGAATGCTACTCAGCATCCATGAAGCAGAAAGCGGTCGACAACATATACTTGGACGAGCTCGACATACGCGACGAGGTGCTCACCCGACCTGAGCCCTCAGAAGAACTAGAACCGGTATCGTTGGATGACGACCCTGAACATCTCACCTATATCGGCTCCAAGCTAGCAGAGGACCTCAAAAGCCTCCTCACCCATTTTTGAGACGTATCAAAGACGACTACAGATGAAAAGCAAAGGACATAAAGAGGAATTGACCCTACAAGAACACTCATGGGGCCGAACGCCGCCCATCCTTCGCTTTCAATCAAACAAAAGATGAGGAGCTTCGCGCTAGAAAGACAAAAGCGATCAACGAGGAGGTCGGAAACCTCCTCCAAGCGGGAGCAATCGTGAGAGGTGAATATCCTCGACGCGGCTGGCCAACGTCAAGATATCAGTCAAAAAAAAAAGCAAATCAGATAAACATGCACTCCAGATTCTAGTTCCACGATTTCACAGTTACGCCCAAAGGGATACTTTCCCTTTGTCACAGACGACCCTCATCATGGGATGCCAAGAATGCGCTGGCCATGAACTCCCCGCTTTGAGACGCCTTCCTCCGGCTACAACCAGATCGGGCATGGACCCGCACAACCAAGAAAAGACCCTGCTCTCACACAAATAAGCAAGGAACCTATTGTTATCGTGTGATGCCGTTTGGGCTCAAGAACGCAGGAGCTATCTATCAGAGGCTGGTGAACAGAATGTTCTAGAAGCAGATAGGAACAACCATGGAGGTGTACATAGATGACATGGGTCGGTAAAATCCAATTACTGTACCCGAGCGCTCCACATAACCCATCTGTCCGAGGCGTTCCAGATCCTGAGAAATTACAACATGAAACCTAATCCACTTCAAGTGTGCTCTGAGTATCACCCGAAATTCGGTTTCATAGTCAACCACCGAGAATTTGAGGCAAATCGAGACAAAATAAAGGCTGTGCTCGACATGCCATCGCCATCAGGTATAAAGGAAGTCCAACGTCTGACAGGAAGGATTACTGCTTTAAGCCGATTCGTATCCAGGGCAAGTGATAAATGCCAGCCTTTCTTCCAAGTTCTGAAGAAGGCCTTTCAATGGGATGCGAAGTGCGAAGAAGCATTCTCAGCATTGAAAACATATTTGAGCCCCCCCATTCTAGTAAGTCCTATTGAAGGGGAGCTCCTCACTCTATACTTAGTTGTATCAAACTTCTCGACCAGCGCTGTCCTCGTCAGAGACAAAGACCGAGTGCAACACCCAGTTTATTATTGCAGCCGAGCTCTGAGAGGAGCGGAGGAGAGGTACTCAAGGATGGAGAAATTAATCTTGGCATTGGTAACCGCAGCTCGGAAGCTCTGCCCTTACTTCCAGGCTCATACCATAGAAGTTCCAACGTATCATTCAAGGAAGCAAGTGTTACATAAACCAGACCCTAAGGCCGATGAAGCCGCCATAGAGCCGAGCGAGTTCAAACATCGATATAAGCTGAAACTGCAATAAAAGGGCAGGTCTTAGCCGACTTCTCACATGTGGAATTCACTCACTGAGCCCGCTGAATACTCAAGCACCGACTGACCTACCCATTTGGAAACTTTCTGTAGACGGGACCACAAACGCATATGAAAATGAGCTGGCCTAATCCCCAATTCCCGTATGAATAATATCATTGAGCACGCGCCGCATTCGGATTCCAAGCCTCTAATAACAAGGTCGACATGAGGTCGCCATAGCAGCCCTCACTTTCGCCCCATTCACTGAAATTGACCACCTTTGAGGTCTCAAGTAAAGGACTCTGTACCTAGTAGTAAGACAAATAGAAAATACCTACGAAGCGAAAAGCGGAAGAATGATCCTATACCTCATAAAGGTACGGGATTTACTAAAAAAGTTCATGCTGGTCCAAGTTAGACATATCCCCAGAGAAGAGAACTCCCGAGCCGACGCCTGGCAAATTAGCGATGCCTCACAGAAGATCCCAAGCAGTCGACACTGTCGAATACCGGCAGAGCCCTCTATGATCTCTCGTGACGTGAAGTTGCTCCAGTCGAAGTCCGAGTCGAAAGATGGACCCCATTTGGGATTACATAACAGATGACGCTCACCCAACTAATCTCGAAAGAAGCAAATTAAAATTAGACGAGGTCAAATGGGATTCACTAACCATAAGGGAAGCCTCTTTATGTTTCGGTTTTTTCTTACACCCATCCTTAAGGTATCACGGGAAAAGACACTGAATATGTGCTAAGGGAAGTACATGAAGGTATATGCGGAAATCATATCGGAGCTCTGGCATTAGCAGGGAAGGTCTTAAGGCAGGGATACTACTGGCCCACAATACTCAAAGATGCGACAGACCTAGTCAGGAGATGCAAGATTTGTCAGGAGCATGCTAAGATCTCACGCCTCCCATCTGAGCCCTTGACATCAATCACAAGCCCCAGGCCTTTCCAACAATGGGGTTTGGACATACTGGGACCTTTGCCCATTGGGAAGGGCCAATGCAAATTCATCATCGTCGTAGTGGATTACTTCACCTGCTGGCCGAGGTCGAACCTTCGCCATAATCACGTAACAAAAAGATACGCACTCTTGTGTGGCGAGCCATAATACAGATTTGGTATCTCACATTCTCGGTATCGTGATACTGGAAGCAATTTGACAACGCTGCTCAGTGATTCTCCTGTAATGAGCTCCTAATTAAGAATTATTACTCGTCCCCAGCACATCCGCAATCTAATGGTCAGGCAGAAGTCACCATCAGAACCCTTAAGGCTGCATTGAAGACCAAATTGGAAGATCTCAAAGGCAAATGGGTAGAATACCTCCTTGAGGTGTTATGGGCCTACAGGACCACGCCGCAAGTCGAAGAACCCGTAGAACCCCTCTCGCCCTAGCATTCGCATTGAAGTCAGAGCCCCGCCGGTGGCCTGCCAAAGTCCCCAAGAATTGAATTGGAAAATGTTGAACACAATGACGAGACTCTCCGCCTAAATTTGGACCTCCTGGATGAAAAACGAGAGCAGGTCCTAAGGCGCACTGAAGACTACCAAAGGAAGACGGCAAGGTACTACAACCAAAAAGTCAAACCCAAAGAGGCCACATGCCGGTGATTTAGTCTAAAGAAGCCCTACCGTGCCAAGGTAAAATAGAATCTAGCACATGGAAAACTAGTCCCAACTCAGAAGGCCCCTACATCATATCTCGAAACATTAAACTGCATAATTACGAGCTCCAAATGGTAGGAGGGAAAAATTTACATCATGCATGGAATGTGGCGCATCCCAAGCTGCTATCGAGACCTTGGTTTGTAATCTCAAATAAAGCATTATTCACTTTCGGATGACGAATGGAGCGTTTGTTGGTGATTTAGTTAAACGTTGCAAACAGCACAACCATAGAATGCGCAGGAAAATTAAATACACCAGAATGTGAAAATTCATGATCCAAAGGAAAATCTTTAAGTTCCACTAAAATAACATTCAATTGCAACCAAGAAGGTCATCATTGTATCTTGAAGCATAGCATGCATTCCTCAAAAAAAAAAAAAAAAAAAGCCTTTAGAGAGAAAGAGGAAAGGAAAACGAGATGAAAAAAGGAGAAGAAAAGGAAAGAGGTGGAAAAGAGGAGAAGTTAAGAAAAATGACTGAAAGAGTTTGAAAGTGAAGGTGTTGGGAAAAAGGGAGAATGAGATGTGGGAAGAAAAGAAGAAAGGGAGGCAGTATAAATGAAAGAGTGGGGTTATAAGGAGAAGAAAAAGAGATAAGAGAAAGAATAGAAAACAGAGAAAGTTTTTACATACAAGAAGTGTACCGCCTTCTCGACATATTCCCCAAAGGGGTTAGTGGAATAACATGACTCCCATAAAGGGGAGACTAGTGGAAAACACACCCCATGCGTAGGTCCGACAAATCGAACAAGAATCTCGCTTATCCCCGCGGAGACACGATCAAGCTCGAGCATTCACTACTTGCATTTCATTTACACACCGTATGGTTATCATCCAAAGTATAAACCCATAGCGATGAAGCCGCCATTTATAAGAAGGATAAAAGCAATTGTGGAACTTGTGAAATCGCTTCCCGATTCTCCACTTAACCAGCATTAGCGGCACTCGTGATCTTTCCAAGAATTGCGTCGACGGCAACGCGAAGCGGCTTAGCTTTACGCAGCTCTAGATCACATAGTCTCGGGGCCGCTAAGAGCCTCCACACAATAGCTCGGGGAGCCTAGTAGCCTGGAACTCCAAACAGCCATGCAAACCCACAAAGCCAAGCAACTCAGAGCCCAAAGAGGGCTCACTTTGACGAGCCTCGAATTACTCTTATGACAAGCCACGCAAATTCTAGGAGTCGATCACCAGCTATATCGCCAACAAGGCCTTTAGCGCCTAGGAGCCCAAAGAGCTCACTCTCGACGATCTCGACTATCACTCGCATTGTGCCACGCAGCCCTGGGGAGTCGATCACCAAAGCATCGCCTAACAAGGCCTCAACGCCCGGAGCCTAGTAGCTCACTTTGACGAGCTCGACCACTCGCGCAGCCACACAAATTTAGGAGTCGATCACCAGCTATATCGCTTAACAAGGCCCTCAAGACCGTGAGCCCGGGTGAGGCTCACTTTGGACGAAATTCGACCACTCTTACGCGCCACGCAGCCTCTGTGAGTCAGATCTCGCTTGTGCTACATCGCTAATAAGGCCTCAACGCCCAGCCCAAGAGCCTGTTTTGACGGAGCTCGACTACTCGCACAGCCACGCAGCCCTAGGAGTCGACGTACCAGTTATATCGTCAACAAGACCTCGCCGCCTCGAGCCCAAGAGCTCACTCGACGAGCCTCGGACACTACTCGCATGCCACGCCAGCCTCAGAGTCGGATCACCAGTTATAGCCTAACAAGGCCCTCGCCGCCCCAGCTCCGCAGGCTCACTTTGACGAGCCTCGACCATTCCGCACAGCCACACGCCCTGGGAGTCAACCGCCAAATATATCGCCAGCCGGCGGCCTCGTGGCCCTAGGGAGCCCAAGTGAGGGGCTCACTTTGACGAGCTCGACTACTCTCGCACGCTCACGCCAGCCTCTAGAGTCGAGCCAGATCACCAGTTATATCGCCAACAAGGCCTCAAATACCGAGCCTGGGCAAGAGGCTCAATTTGACGAGCTCGACTACTCCCGCACAAAGCCATGCAGCCTTGGGAGTCGATCACCGAGCTATATCGCCAACAAGGCCTTAGCGCCTGGAGCCCAGTAGCTCACTTTGACAAGCTCGACTACTTTGGATAAGTCATGCAGCCTAGGAGTCGATCACCAAAGTTATATCGCCAACAAGGCCTCGCCGCCTGAGCCCAAGAGTTCATTTCACGAAGCTCGACATTCCGCACAAGCCACGCAGCCTAGGAGCCGATCACCAGTTATATCGCAATGTCTTCTACTGGAGCCCTTAGTTCACTTTGACGAGCTCGACTATCTCCGCATGTGCCACGCAAACTCCCAGAGTCGATCGGCCTTAGGCTATATCGCCAACAAGGCCTCACTGAGCCTAGTAGCTCACTCTTGACGCGAGCCTCGACTAATTTCCCCGCACAGCCACACGTACTCTAGGAGTCGATCACCAAAGAGATCGCAAACAAGGCCCCGCCCCAGAGCCCACACTCTCACTTCACGAGTTAAACCACTCCCACGGTGCCATGCAGCTCTGGCGCCAACTGCCAGACTCCACCCATGAGCCTCGATCAACCCGCTCGAAAAAGCCCAACTACCCAACTCAGACGTGCAACCTCGACGCCACCTGGCTTTGTGCGCCAAATTCACGCCTTAACGCCTGCAGGAGCCCAATACCCTCAAAGGGAAATACTAATCGCTTCAACTCAACCCATGCGCTCCAAGGGTTGTTCGACTCGACGCTTTGAATCGTACTATGCCTCAAGAAGTTAGTTCATGCGTATCAAATACAAGAGCACAAGTGGAGACAAAGGTGGTAAAAAATAAGTATTCATTAAGAAAAAATTACATTCATCTATACGCAAAATTATACATCTAAGAAGGGGCAAGATGGTGAAGAAGTGGGATGGCCTCGTGAGGGATATCCGGTCCGTCTGCATTAGTCCGCAGAGAGAGACTCCTCTACCTCCTCGTCACTGTGGAGGTCGGTCAAGGCCAAGCCCCGGATAGACGTTAAGCCCTCCGCGAAAAGCGAGCCACCCGTAGCCCACCGGAAAATCGGCTTGGTCCTCACCCCTATAACTTCATCCCTCGAGCGACCGGGACACTCACGATGAAGGTCCCCACGCAACTAATTTACACTCCTCAATAAAGGCTCAATAGTTCACACTTTTAAGCCTCTAATGACGAACTCCCTGCCCAAAGAATACCTTACCCGTAGTTCATCTTTAGCCACACGAAGCTCTTCTTTAGACTCCCGCAGCTCGCCCTGGGATGTAAGAAGCTAATCCCTAATCATCCAAGCCTGCACTTGGCCTGCACTTCAGCCCCATCCCCTAAATTTCTAGCAAGTCATTCTCGCGGCAGCCGCAATTCATCCCGAACATCCCGAAGCTCATCTTCGACCGCTCTCAAACTGTTTGGGCCTCATCCTCTCAGCCCTCGGCCCGAGCACGTGCTGACGAGGTATGCTTCAAATCAGATTTAAGCTTCACTGTCTCCTCGGTCATCCGCTGCACCCAATCCCGCAGCCACTACCGGGACATAAGGGAAGCCACCCTCGCTTTGTAAACCCGAGCGGCTTTAACATGACCTTCGTTTAGTTTGGCCTTTTTGGCCAAACTCTTTAAATGAGTAGCCACTTGCCGCATTAAACGTCAAATCAGTATCCAACACAAGATCAATACTCAGCTAAGATTGAAATCAGACACGACAAGGTATGGAAAATTACAGAGGCGACCCCTTGGAGGGATATACAAAGCCTCACAATCCGGCAAAGATACCTCGACCTCTTGAGGTCGAACTTTGAGAATGGACGCGAGACCGCACACAACACCGCGAAGTTCGACATCGAGAAGCAAGGAATCACCATCTTCGCCAATTTCGAAGTCCTTCCTCTTCAATTCTTCCGCCTTCGAAGAAGATGGCCGAACACTCTTTGGCAAAGTGATTCCGTAGCGTTGATGGGCATGATCGCCAACGGTCGCCTCAACGGCCTTACCCGGTGGGACCTTTTGCCTCTCGCAAATGCACTCCAAGACGGGCCGGCGAGCTCAGACTTTAAGAACCTCACCGAGGTGACAAACGCTTGTCTGCTTCCGACATGGGTAGACGGAGAAGAGAAAGACGCCCCCAATTTCGGAACCTTGACCAAAGCAGGCCGGTCTTTCTCAACGGAGTCCAGGGTTTTCCGTTTCACTCTCCGGGGCTTCCGAGATAGCGTCTCCAACCGAGCCAGAAGCTCCCCCTTAGTGGGTTTGGCAAATGGAGTGCCCAATAAGAGATATTTCGCGGTGGAAGGAGTGCGAAGGCCTCAAAACAAGAGCGTGGTCGACTCAAGCCTCGAAGAGCCGAATATCCGACATTGGATCGGGGCCCCGCGTAGGGGCGAGGGGGCATTCAGCCGCCAAGCAAGGACGTTGTCCTGCTTGAGATCACCAGAGCCTCGAAAAGGCAAGTAGATGCTGCGTAATCGAAATACCCAATGACCCCATAAAGATTATACCAAAACAAAGTGAACACTTACGTATTCTCGGCAAGCTCTAAGCAACCTGAACCCTGTGGTGTCGTCCTTGTCAAGGGGGTCATATTCCCAATTGCGGCCGCTAACAAAGAAGTAGCGTCCCTTCCAAAGCATGTGGGAAGAGGGAAGATCGGAAATCACCAGAGGAGCGCCAGAGCGCCTGGAAAAATAAAGGAAGCCCTCAACGTTTCTTTTCGGCTAAAAGGATAAAGGAACAAGGCTATACTGGGGACACCAAATCCCCTGTCCCTAAAGAAGACCAATGTGCCGACTAAAAATACCCCAACCGGCTGGGCGAGTTGCGGGCGACGTACATTGAAATGTTGCAAAACCCCTTTTATGAAGGGATGCAAAGGAAAACGAAGACCATTATCGAAGGCCACTTCAAAGAAGCACACCATCTTAGGCACGAAACTACATAAAAGGTCAAAACGTCAGGGGACCACACCCGAACACCAAAAGGAGGTCGGTAACGTCTGGAAAAGGTGGCCCCATATGAGGGACCGAATCTTGCTAAGCCCTACGCTTGAAGAGAAGGCTGACGCGGATTTGAGGTGGCCTGATCCCCTTGTGATATTTAATCAAGCCATTTCCCTCCCTTACCCTTGTCCAAGGGAAAAGGAGGCGCCCCAGTGGGCTTCTTCTTCGGGTTCAACCACGATCAACGGCCTGAGGTGCCCCTGCAAATTCACTCCGTTGTGACCCAAGAACGGCCGAAGAGTCACCTCCAATACGCAGAGAAGAGGAGCGACTCGGACCCATGATGAAAGCAAGTAATAAAAACAAAACTTAACCAACCTAACCCTAGCGCCATCATCTGGCTTCGAAAAGAGACCAAGGAGATAAAGACGCAAATGAACTCTGTGAATAAACCAAGAAGCTTATCTCAAGAAAAAAAGATGTAAAAGACTCTCTACGCAAAAGGTTCAGACGGAAAACTAAAGGAAAGTGAAGTACGAGCTCGTTGAAAGCAAAGAAAATATTTCAGGATCAAGGACACGCAAGGCAAAAGGTCAGAAGGTGTCTGTGGAAGAAACAGAAGGAAACTGAAAGAAGTGGAAGAGAAGAGCGCGAAAACCGAAAAGCCATCATTATCACAAGACATATGACGACGACAAAACCCTAATCCAACCCGTACCGAACGTGACACGTGAAGTCGCACCGATACGAGAAGAGTTACGCCGCCACGATTCGTACACAAGGGTCAAACCGATAGATTTGAAAATGGCCTGCAGGCCAACCCCGCTAAGTCCAAAGAAGTGGCGCCGCCCCAATGCAATATCCAGCCCTCGCACACCCCAAACGGCTACCAAATCCGCTAGGGACCAAAGGTCGGCTTCGGATAATCGAAGTCCCATATCCCCGAACTCGATTGAATTCCCGCCTGGTCATGTGGAAAGTAGAATAATCCCCTATAACTTCTTATCATGTGAATCTAACTAAATCTCCAATTAAATCTCGTCAAGGAAAACAGGATAATTTGAGATAAGTAATTTATCCTGCAAATCAAGCCGGATCTCGCCAATAAGGAAGGAGGATAATTCTCAATAAACTACTCCTTCAATATCTTTTACTAAAATTCGATAAAGGTAAGAAATATCTCATCCAATGGGAAAGAATCCTTACTACCCTCCAATTGGGAATAATATACGCTATATATACTCAAACCAATTCTACTCCATGAAAGTGGTACGCAAACATATGCAACACCTTTCGCCTCATAGCCTATATTTTCTCGGGAAGAAATCGACTTGGCACGGAAGGTCTACTGCCAGGCCCCTACCGACCCTTCTTCTTTCTTGTTCCTTTTGTAGAGAAAAGCCACATCCAGAGCCTGCAGATCACCTCAAACCCATGATCACCCGCCAGTCCCACTAACGACCAACACGCCCAAATTCTGGGCCTATTGAAAAAGGCATCATACTTTCAACTTGAAATTCGAAATCAGTGATAACATTTTTCATGACTTTATTTTCTTTAAGAAGTTCACCAATCCCATCCTCTAAAGCCTTGTTCAATTTGCATACTTTAAGTCATTTGTCAAATATGACTTTGTAAGATTTTTCAGTCAGATTTTTAATGTTAACTCCTCGTTGTCACGCACTATCACTTCGCGCTACACCAATTGATACAAAAACATTAATACTTTTCGAGTTTTTAAAATTACAAAATAATTTTATACAAAAGCTACTCATATTTTTATATGAAAACTATTATTGTGTTTCATTTATAAAAATACGTACAAAATATATATTTATAACATTTCGTATTAAGATTTCCAACCAATGACTCATTTAATGACA
The DNA here is from genome assembly GCA_016808115.1 of Tetrastigma voinierianum. Taxonomy (NCBI): domain Eukaryota; kingdom Viridiplantae; phylum Streptophyta; class Magnoliopsida; order Vitales; family Vitaceae; genus Tetrastigma; species Tetrastigma voinierianum. The sequence goes on along the minus strand of JAEQBH010002147.1, from coordinate 1,788 downwards.
ATATTAAAAAGCATATTGATCATATTACATTGCTTTTTATTTTTTAATCCCTTCTATTTTGATATGGTGTAAATATTTAAAAAGAACAATGTTTGAGATGTCATTTGATTACCTTAGGTTAACTTCAATCTCAGCCCTTAAAATATCATACTTTACCAACTCATGTTAGAGTATGAGAGATCTGGATTATGTTTGACCTGGACTTTAAAAAATTACGACATATAAGGGATAGAGTAATTTTGAGATTTTGTTGTGGTAGTTGAACTCAATATTCCTTTCTTGTAGTGATTCTCAATGTGCAGTGAATTTCTTTCTTCTTTTGTTTGTAGGTTTTTTCAATCAAGAATTTTCATGTAAATCTATACTCTTATTTTTAACAACTCATTTAAAAACATAAACATGAATAAAAATAAGAAAATCGACAAGAATGGAAAAGGATATATTAAACTAGATGCACCATCTGTTATGATAAAAAAAAAAGATTATACTTTTAGCTATTATCATTTCTATTCCTATGAAATAAAAGAAAAGAAACAGTAAAGAAAAAAGAAAAAAATTTAAATGCAAAAAAGAAGACTGTTTGTGAGTGGGGTAGAAAGAAGGAAAATTAAAGGGTAAAAAGAGCAGTAAAAAGAGGAAGGCACTGGCCCCACCACAAATAATTGAGAGAGAAAAAGAGGGATAACCTTACCACCGTCGTCCAGAGTTCCTAAGGGAGACCAAGAGATCCCCTTAAGCTGTTACAATCCAACCATGGCTTCCACTAGCACCCTAAAGACCCTGTCTTCTAATCTCCTAAATGGAGGCAATGATGTGTTCTTGAGTTTCAGGGGCAAAGATACCCACAAGCACCTTTACTGATTTTCCTATGGGGGCTTGATCAAGTAAACATCAACGCTTTCAGAGACGATGAAAAACTTCCCAAGGGAGAAGAGATTTCACCCGAACTCTTAAAAATCTATTGAAGGATCAAGGTTCAAGGTTATTGTGTTCTCAAAAAACTATGCTGATTCCAAGTGGTGTTTGGATGAACTGGTCAAGATCATGGAGTGCGAGGAAGAAAAGGGGCAAAAAGTTTTTCCTATTTTCTATCATGTAGAGCCGAATGAAGTCAGGAACCAGACTGGGATTTATGGAAAAGCATTTAAGAATCACAAGACAAATGCAGACGAGGAGAAGAAGAAGAAGATAAAGGAGTGGAGGGCTGCCTTGAGGAAAGCCGGTCGATTGAATGGATTTCATCTGCAGGATGGGCACCTTTACCATTTGTTCCATTTCCAATTTTCTGTCAGTCTATTTTCATCCCTGTTAATAAATAAAATATTTATGATTCCATATACAAATCAAAAATATGTTGTGAACGAAGGGTTTCTTACTTTCTTTTCAAGTGGTGAATGAAAGATGAATGGGTGACAGAGCATGAACATGAACCCTATAAAGAGGCCTCTCTCGCCCTTTGTAGAAGCATCCCACATAAAAATAAATTCTCTCATTCATCTCTTTTCTCTTGTTCTCTCTCTTCTTATTTCTTCTTTTCTATATAGAAAAGAGAAAATACATTTTCCTCTAAAGCTTGTATTTTATAACATATTTCACAACAGTAAAATACATTTTTATGTGTAGACATTAATATGTTTGATTTCCTGGGAAGAAAAGGATTTTTTTGTTGAAAAAAAGAATGATTTTCTTACTTTTAAAATTTTAATTTATTATTAAAAAATATAAAAAATCAAATATAATTAAAATACATTTAAAAAAAATCTATAATTGGAATAATATGAGATAATC